>CM040828.1:2407972-2417972 GCA_022828995.1 Vimba vimba | reverse complement strand
TTTTGTTGACGTGAGAGCAGATGTTGTTGTGTGAATGTGCATGTGATATATAGTGTGGTCAATTTTGTTTTTTATTTCATAAAAATAAATTCCTTATAACATTGAGGTTTAACCACGAGAGTCACGTGGATTACTTTAATGTCTTTACTACCTTTCTGGGGCTGGAAAGTGGTAGTTGCGTAGCTGTCAATGGCGAGACAGAAAGCTCTCAGATTTAATTAAAAAGATCTTTATTTGTGTTCCGAAGATGAACAAAAGTCTAACGGGTTTGGAACGACATAAGGATGAGTAATAATGACAGAAATTTCATTTTTAGGTGAACTATCTCTTTAAAAAAGCTTTCTGTTGCACTTTCAATATTAACACATAAAATACGACTATATGAGTAAAGTAAAAGACGATAGATATAAATAATCAAGCAAACAAACAAAAATTAAACAAAAAAAATATTTCTCTCACGATCCCTGTGTAACGTCACTGTATTGAATTAAACTACATTTCCCATGATTCATTTCGCGTCCACATGATGACGCGTGATAAACTGTAATAGGATGTTTGATGATTTTATGCGCGTGTAGAGGGACACAGTGACCCTGAACTGAATCGGGGTGATACTGTAATATTTGTGGTGATTATGGGAGCCGCGGACAGCAGGAGCGGGTCTGTGACTTACGGACTGGACGAACAGGACAATGTCACGGTCCTGCAGGGAGTGAAGGTGACGGTCATCATCATCATCATCATCTTCACTGCAAACACACAGTTAGATCCTGCGTGAAACTGTTATAGCATTATATATATATGACTTTAATGGGATATGTGCTTTTATAAACAGAAGACTAGTGTAACTGTCCTTATTGTGCTTCTGAACTTCAGTGGCACTGAGAAAGTGAAAGTGTCGTTGATTTGTGTGTGTTCATTGACTGCATTGATGATTTAAATGTGATATAGGGATTAAATCTGCTCATTATAAAGCATGTTTGTTAATCATCAGTGCTGTGTCATAGTTGTGCTGTGACATTTTGAAACATGTACTGTAATTTTATCTGCTCTCACTCAAGGTCAATGAATAACACAGAACAGTGAGATAAGACTGATCTGTGAACAGTGTGTGTGTGTGTGTGTGTGTGAGAGAGAGAGAGAGAGAGAGAGAGAGAGAGAGAGAGAGTGAGTGTGTGTGTGTGTGTGTGTGTGTGTGTGTGTGTGTGTGTGAGAGAGAGAGAGAGAGAGAGAGAGTGTGTGTGTGTGTGTGTGTGTGTGTGTGAGAGAGAGAGAGAGTGTGTGTGTGTGTGTGTGTGAGAGAGAGAGAGAGAGTGTGTGTGTGTGTGTGTGTGTGTGTGTGTGTGTGTGTGAGAGAGAGAGAGAGAGAGAGAGAGAGAGAGAGAAAGTGACATAAAAGTCGAAATTGTGACTTAAGTTAGTATGTCACAATTTCGACTTTTTATGTCACTAGACTACTGTCTTGCCAAAAGCATACTAGAGTGAAATTTTCTACACTTTTGTAAATCCACAGTTGTATTTAAAGTGATATTTAGAGGATCAGTTATAATATTGTAAGTGTGTGTGTGCTCTCAGCTGTCTGGTGATGTTCTTCAGCGGATGCGGGAGTCGGGATCTTCTCCACAGAAACCAGCTTCACCCAAACCAGAGAGAGACACACCTGATCCAGGTACTGCTACTGCGACACACACACACACACACACACACACACACACACACACACACACACACACACACACACACACACACACACACACACACACACACACTCATCTCAATGCGACTCACACACTCATCTCTCATCTCTCTGCGACACACACACACACACACACACACACACACACACACACACACACACACACACACACACACACACACACACACACACACACTCATCTCACTGTGTTTCTGATGTTTCAGGAGCTTCCAGACCTTCTGCAGGAGAGACACCGGAGGAGATTCGGAGACGGTGAGTGTGTGTGTGTGTTAAATATTTTATTAATATTTAATTTTTATTGTGTTTTTTTCAATTATGCACATTTCTACCCAAATTCTCTTTCTAAATTCTAAATTTGGAATTTCTACTTTTGTTTGTTTTTGTAATACTGTAATGTGATGTTTATTTAAATCATCGTTCATTAAAAGCAATAGTATATATATATATATAATTAGTATTATATTTAGCATTTTTATTTTATTTTATTGAAATTTCTAGTATTGTTCTTTTGTCATTTTAGTTTTTTTTAAATATTACTATTTAGGTTTTATTTCAGTATATGTTTTTCTTTATTCTCAGTTAGTAATTTCAGTACTTATTTCAGTTAGTTGACATGGAAACATTTCTAATTTTCATAGTTTTTCATCTAATATTTATATTTTATTTCAGCTTTACTTCATTTAACAAAAATGTTTTAATGGTTTTAGTTAGTAATAAAAACCCTGAAAATCATCACATTTTAATACTACCATGATGCATAAATACTTGCCAGTTTAAAGTGGTCCTATAATGCTCTTTTCACAAGATGTAAAATAAGCCTCTGAGTGTGTGTGTGAAGTTTTAGCTCAAAACACCCCACAGATATTTTTATATAGCATGTTAAAATTGTCACTTTTTGAGGGTGAGCAAAAACACACCGTTTTGTGTCTGTCCGTTTAAATGTAAATGAGCTGCTGCTCCCGGCACAGGGGGCGGAGCTTCAACAGCTTGCACTCACACACACATGCACTGAAAATGTCAAAAACTTTTAGTCTTTTATGTTCAAACCGGAGTCAGAAAGATGGAGAGACTTAAGAAGAAGTGACAACATGTAGAAGCAACAGGACATTTCTGAATGGTTAGGGTTAGCATTGATTAGCATATTCTGTCTTGATAATCTATAATTCGTGTTCAGGGGCGGGGTTTATGTAAATTTGAGGGTTGGTGATGTCACTAACCCGGGAGGAATGTGGTGTAGTCTCTACCAGCCGTTTGTTGTAGTCCTTAAAAAGCGATTTCTTTAAAAGCAAATATCTCCCTTTGCTTTGAACTTTGAGCGTTGTAACTTTGCAGATGTTGTTTATGCTCAAACAGCAACATTACACACTAACTAAAGTTAGAAAAGTGAAATCATAATCAACCACCCCTTTAAATAATATACCATTTATTATTTTGTTCACAGTAATGAGAATGAGATTATTGTGCATGTCAGTAGGTTTGCGTCTGAAATGTGTCCTGGGTTCACTTGAATCTGAGCTAGTCTTCACTGGCCGCAGTGGTTTAGTCCTGATGTGTGTGTGTGTGTGTGTGTGTGTGTCTGCAGGTTCGAGCGTGAACAGGCTCTGGTCCAGGAAGAGTTGACCCGGATCGCCCGTCGAGAGAGAGAGACTGCGATGGGAGACGACATGAGAGAGAGAGCAAACACACACCAGGACCTGCAGAAAACACACACCCTGGTGAGACACTCTTCTTCTGTCTCTGCTACACACACTAGCTGTGTTTCCAATCAAAGCTGTGAGTTTAACTTGTGCACAAAATTGGAATATCGCATAAAACGTGTGAATAAAGCAGCGTTTCCATCCCATGTGTTCAAGAGAACAAAATCATCACTTCCTGGGAAATTAGTGCAAATTATCAGTAATAAAACTGAGTTTATTGTTGCACATCGAGGGATTTATTTAGTAAATGTGTTTCCATCGTAGTTTAAGCACACGTCTTCTTATCGGATAAAAAAATTAAACTCATTAACGCAGTCAGTATATGTGCATTTGTAGAGTTTATGCACATCTTGGCGTTTCTGGACAGTGTTTTTTATGCGATATCCCAAAATGCACATAAAAATAAGTGGATGTAAACAGTTCTCTGACACGAGTATCTTAACAAGTTTAATTTCAGCAAATAATTTCTGATTTCACAAAGAAATATATTATATGAAGAACTTATGAAGTAAATATTCTGTGTCTCAAATTTTGTGTTTGTTGTTTTGCATTTATCATTATGACACTCGTGATCAGTTGATTCACATCTGGATGCTTTATGTTCCATTAAACTCATTTTTGATTTTTAAAAATATATTTGATCTAAACATGTTTAAGTCCCACAAACAACAAATAATTCCAGTGTTTTATGCAGAGAAGCATAAAGCATTATCATCTCCAGCTAGATCTTGTATTAGTGTGCACTAGATGGCAGCAGTGGCGTTTGATTTCATATTGCTGTTTGAGGCCATGCTTGACATTTAATCACAGTTATTTATAATCACCAGGCTTCATTAATAAATTATCAACTTTTTTTTTTTTTTGCCTACAATATTTTATTTTTGCACTCTCTCTCTCTTTTTCAGTAAATTTTTTAAAAAGTCATAATAAAAAGTTTAGTTATAACATACAGTCATAATTGCCATTATCAATATGTCGAAATTATGAGATAAAAAGCTGAAATTATTACATACTGATTTTTAACTCTTTAACTGACCCACCAAGAAAAGGGCATTTGAAAAAAAATATTGTTTGCATTTCTTATCTCCTTATGTCGCTAGTCACACACTCATTGTATTTTTTTTTCAACACATCCCATAATTTTTTAAATATCGGCCTCTACCAAATGTTTATATGTCAATTTATGGTAAAGTACCGGAATTCATACACTGTCATGATTCCTGTCTTGTGTTCTCCTTGTCTTGTGTGGACTTTTGTTATTTCCTGTCCTGTAACATGTTTTGTAGTCCCTTGTAGTTTTTCTTGTTTATTAATCTCCCCAGGTGTTTCTGATTAACCACGCCCCCTTGTTATCTTGTTTAGCTTGTTTGCCTGTGTATTTTAAACCTCTGTGCTTCAGTTGTTGGTTGTCGGTCGTTGAAGCTGTTTCTTATTCCATGTTCCTGTCCTGAGATCCGTGTTCCGTTGTTTACCCTGAATTACCTGTTTGTTTTATTAAAGTAGTGCTTGCAGTAGGGCTGTAGTACTCGAGTCCGGTCTTGGACTCGAGTCCGGACTCGAGACCGCTTTTCTATGGTCTCGGACTTGTCTCGGACTCGCTGGTATTCGGACTCGGACTTGTCTCGGTCTCGGCCACTGGTCTTGCCAAATATGGCTTTTGGTCTCGACCGAGTCCAGGTTTCTTTATTATGTTCCCATCACACATACGTCGCCGCGATATTAAAACAATATATTATTGGAGGGAAAGTGAAACACTGGCCACCTAATAAGTATTTCGGCTCTTTTTCGTGAGCCGGCTCGATTCACTAAGCTCACTGAAAGAGCCGGCTCTTTTGACTCACAAACGGCTCTTTAAAAAATAAATGTTTAAATAAACTCGCTGAAAGTCCACCGCTAGTGCAACGTTAATATTCACATTTTTAATTGTCCATAACACCCCGAAAACTAGCCTGCTTGGCTTGCACATCTAATTAATGGGCAAAGTTTTCCGATTTTTTTTCTTACCTTTCTTTCTATTCCATGAGTGGTATTCCATCATGCTGTTTTAAAATATAGCTAATATCGAAACAAAATAACCCAGCTCATAACTTGCAGGTTTGCTTAGTGGCAAACTTTTTTCATTTGATTGCTTCAGCCGCCACCCACCCGAATTTAATTAAAATATTATTTTTCGTCACGTCAGCCGCCCGATCCGCGGTTTATCCTCATCTCTTGTGTGTGTGTGTGTGTGTGTGTGTGTGAGTTGTCTCGGTCTTCCCTCATGCAGTTTAATTGGTTGACATCGCGTGTATGATTGACAGGAACAGAATGTAAGGCTGATCAGACAGTCGAAACGAATGTGTTAGGCCTAGGCTATATAATTTTTTTTTTTTTTTTTTTTGTTCTTTGAATTAGTCAATTATTTTAAATAAAATTAAAATTATTCATTATTTCATTATTACATAATGATTTAATTTCTATAGGCTAGCCTATATTTTTTAGCAGACTTTTTTTTTCCTGTCCTGGACTCGGTCTTGACTCGGACTCGAACCTTTTTGGACTCGGTCTTGACTCGGACTCGAACCTCTTTGGACTCGGTCTTGACTTGGACTCGACTAGTCCTGGTCTTGGACTTGTCTTGGACTCGACAAAGGTGGTCTTGACTACAGCCCTAGCTTGCAGTCTCTGGATCGGATCAGAGACTGTTCACGTCACGTCTGCCGATCCAGGGGTGCGTTTCCCGAAAGCATCGTTAGTCAACTATGGTCGCAAGTTCCGTCGTTATCAGCATAGTTCAACGATTTGGTGTTTCCCGAAACCATCGTTCCAACGAACGTTCGCAAACAGCATCGCAAACTTGTGTGGTTGGAACAAGCGTGCCGCACAAGCCCTGAAAAGTGAAGCCAAAACGTCTCGATCGCCCCCCGGTGGCTGGTCCTAGTATAGGTCATAAGTCCCGCCTCCCCATGTTATTCAACGGGACGTGAGACCAACTAAACAATTAAATTACACTTAAAATATCTTTTTTCCAAAGGTGGTTTCTTTCATTTGCTGTCGTTTTTATCACGCTGATGTTAGTTCAAGTGTCTGTTTCAAAAATAAGTTGTTTTTTAGTTAGTTACGTGATGCGGTGGTGTAACGTCATGATTGACAGCTGTGATTGACAGGTTCTCGAGCGAAGTAGTCACTGAAGCACCAACGGACATTTTTTTCGGGATTTTCGGAGGACTGAGGAGATTGTATTTACTTTATTTTAACATGCCTCTTGTCGTAGGCTACTGCAATCAATTTTTTAAAAAGTGTGCAGAATCCACTCTCCCTCAGTGCATTCTGCGAGAGTGAGGGCGGAGTGTTGATTTCGCGGCTTTACTTCCTGCTCACTACTGCGCAGGTCTGGTCCCGAGATCGCTACTGCGCGTTTCTGGTCCCGAGATCGCTACTGCGCGGGTCTGGTCCCGAGATCGCCACTGCGCGGGTCTGGTCCCGAGATCGCTACTGCGCGTGTCTGGTCCCGAGATCGCTACTGCGCAGGTCTGGTCCCGAGATCGCTACTGCGCGGGTCTGGTCCCGAGATCGCCACTGCGCAGGTCTGGTCCCGAGATCGCTACTGCGCGGGTCTGGTCCCGAGATCGCCACTGCGCGGGTCTGGTCCCGAGATCGCTACTGCGCGTGTCTGGTCCCGAGATCGCTACTGCGCGGGTCTGGTCCCGAGATCGCCACTGCGCGGGTCTGGTCCCGAGATCGCTACTGCGCGGGTCTGGTCCCGAGATCGCCACTGCGCGGGTCTGGTCCCGAGATCGCTACTGCGCGGGTCTGGTCCCGAGATCGCTACTGCGCGGGTCTGGTCCCGAGATCGCCACTGCGCAGGTCTGGTCCCGAGATCGCTACTGCGCGGGTCTGGTCCCGAGATCGCCACTGCGCGGGTCTGGTCCCGAGATCGCTACTGCGCGTGTCTGGTCCCGAGATCGCTACTGCGCGGGTCTGGTCCCGAGATCGCCACTGCGCGGGTCTGGTCCCGAGATCGCTACTGCGCGGGTCTGGTCCCGAGATCGCCACTGCGCGGGTCTGGTCCCGAGATCGCCACTGCGCGGGTCTGGTCCCGAGATCGCTACTGCACGTTTCTGGTCCCGAGATCGCTACTGCGCGGGTCTGGTCCCGAGATCGCCACTGCGCGGGTCTGGTCCCGAGATCGCTACTGCGCGTGTCTGGTCCCGAGATCGCTACTGCGCAGGTCTGGTCCCGAGATCGCTACTGCGCAGACTCAAGTTCCAATATGTCAGCGCCATATCGGGACTCTGGCGGCTTCAGTTCTCATCAATGGAAGAGAGCGAAGGGGCGTCGTCCATCTTTTTTTACAGTCTATGGGTTGGAACGACAGCTCTCAAGCTGTCGTTAGGAGCATAGTTTCTAGTTTACATGAGATGTAGACTGAATAAATCCTTATCTTTAGCCAAATAAGCAAGCTGACATTCAGTACAACCTGTGTTCTTTATTTAGAATACATACAAATGTAATTTACGTCTTTTAGTTTGTCAAGAGATTTGAAGCACCGTTTTTGAAGACTGCGCATGTGTGAACGTGCTTTACTATATAAGAACGAGCCAAATATTGAGTCTGGTAATAAAGCAAAATAACTGAGAAAAATTTGAAATAGTCTTCAGATGCCATGTCTGTAACTTATATGACAAAATCTAGCGTTAATTCGATCTCAAACAGATTAATTAAAATAAGTTATTAGTCCACCACGTGCGAGACGTCATAACCAACGTGGTTGAACTATACTTTGCGACATATGGTTTCGAGAAACAGTCGTGACTAGCTAGTTGATTTCTCCAACGATGCATCGTACTATGGTAGTTAAGCATCTGGGGTGCGTTTCCCGAAAGCATCGTTGGCCTACTATGGTCGCAAGTTCATCGCAATGTCCATTGAACTCTATTGGTAACGACGGAACTTGCGACCATAGTTGGCCAACGATGCTTTCGGGAAACGCACCCCAGTAGTGTAAAATAAGGAAAAAAAACAAACGTATGGTAGTAAATACAACACTCACTTCATAGAATTTTGAATATTACCTCTCACATAAATACTGGTGGTAATTGATAGCTGGAAAATGTAAAAAAAAAAAAAATAATAATTTCCCCACACCTATTTCAACCTCAACACACCAAAGTTCAAAAGACAAGAGTCTGTTACTTCAATTTTACATAGTCTGGTTAACTCACTCCTTTAGAAGTGGTTTACATCAGTCAAAATAATCAATTTCAAAAACACGTTTTGGTTGAGCACGTTTTTAACAATTATTAAGAAACATACTAAAGTTTTTTCATGGCACCAGGTAACATCATTTTGTAAAGTTAGGGCTCTTACAGTGTAATATGTCAAAAAAAAAAAAAAAAATGCTTACCTTGCAAACTTTCAGCAAGACCCGTTCACATGGCAGGAGTGATTTATCTGTTTCTGACATCCGCGTTAGAGGAAGTGTTGTGCCGAGTGCTGTTGATGGACACTGTGACATCTACATCTCAACACTCCTCAGAGACGCTCGTCAGCTTGAGTTGAGTTAGGGACTCCTCTCAATAAAATATAGTGACTCATAATGTGCTCCACCATTTGGCAGTTAAAGGGTGTCATAATTTTGACTTTTTAATCTCATAATTATGACTTAATATGTTAGCATTTCAACTATTTCAATTATGATGTACGTAAGCATTTTTTTTCTTGTGTGGCAGAAATGGACTTATTGCTCTCAGTTGCAATCTGTTGTTTTTGGTGTTTCTCTCTGTCTTTGATTTAATCTTTCTGTCGGCTGAGTTTCTGATTATGATCATGTGTGCTAATCGTCAGCGCATTAATTATTATGAATCCTGTCCAAGTGTTTTTGTTAAATTTAAATTTGCAGAAATGATATCCAGTATAACCAACTTTCTTTCTTTCTTTCTTTCTTTCTTTCTTTCTTTCTTTCTTTCTTTCTCTCTTTTCTGTAATATTTGTTCATCATTCTCCGCTCTCTGTCAGCCGGATGAGTTGATTGTTCGGGTAAGAAGCCGTCAGCTGTAAATCTCAGTTGTGTTTCACTGCATGTAAATAAAACGACAGATTCGTCTGTCGTGAAACACAATATTCAACCGTTTTGATTTTTTTCCATGATGATTGGATGGTGAAAAGTGTCTCTAAAATGACTGGTGGTTAAAATGAAAGGGATTGATTTTGTATTATTTTGCTAATATTATAGTATTTATTAATATTGTGTGTGTGTGTGTGTGTGTGTGTTTGTGAGTGAGTGAGTGAGTGAGTGAGTGAGTGAGTGAGTGAGTGAGTGAGTGAGTGAGTGAGTGTGTGTGTGTGTGTGTGTGTGTGTGTGTGTGTGTGTGTGTGTGTGTGTGTGTGTGTGTGTGTGTGAGAGTGAGTGAGTGAGTGAGTATATGTGTGCATGTCTGTATAAGGGGCTGTGTGTGTGTATGTGAGTCTGTGTGTGTGTCTTAGTGTGTGTGTGTGTGTGTGAGTGAGTGTCTGTGTGTGTGAGTGTGTGTGCGTGTCTCTGTGTGTGTGTCTGTGTGTGTTATTGCTACTGTAAGTCTTCCAAATATTTGTGTAGTTGATGTGA
>CM040828.1:2330472-2400472 GCA_022828995.1 Vimba vimba | reverse complement strand
CTTGATAAATGCCGCGGCTGAAATCGATCGTCATTAGAATAACACGCCCCTATATATTCAAGTTTCCGCTCCCCCCACGCCCTCATTTTACGCCATGGACACACGGAAGACGGCAAATTAAAGAGAAACTTCTTTGAGAAAGAGAAAGCGAAACCAGGGAAGTGGAAAGAAACTAAATTGATTTCTAGATTTTTATTATTATTATTGACGCTTATTGTTATTTAGAAGAAGAATGTCGTTATTATTATTTGTATTATTATTATTATTTAAAAGAAGAAGAATGGCATTTTTATTATTTTGTCAGTCTGAATTATTTTTTTGGACATTGCCTTTCATTACTAAACCCAGTCCGTGCACATCTGCCGGGCCTAACCCTGGCCTAACCATCGTTTCAAAGAATAGTACAACGGCGAGCGCGTCGAGTATAAACGCCTCGTCCGTTTGGGGAGGTGCGCGCGCAGTCTGCGGAACAAGGCTTGAAACGTCAAGCGCACAGGCTCGCAACTTAAGGAATACATATGCCTACAATTCAAATGCTTTGGTAAAGTCACACAAATTAAACATTGAAGTCCATGTTGCACAAAAATAAACACTGAAGTTTATAATTACTATGTTGTTGTTTTTTTACAGTGGGTCATAATATATTATATCTTTTAGTTTGTCAGTGCGTTTTGTGGTGTTAGGAATTGTTTTTTGCGCATTCCCGCACTCAAAACGTGCGTACACCACCTCCTGAGCTGGCGTAAGATTTGAGCGTGCCGTACGCCAACGTCCATATTGATAAATCTCAAGTCAACGTGGTTTTGGGTGTACGCTGGAAATTTGGTGTACGCACTTTTGATAAATGAGGGCCATTGTGTGTGTGTGACAGACAGAAATCATGTCCGCAGTGTTTCATCAGGCCTCTAGGGGGCAGCACTGCTCCTGTTGTGTGTCTGTCAGTCTTTGCTCCTGTGATTCGTTCTGTTTGTGAGCTGGTATTTTAAAGTGGTATATTAAAGTGCTCCTGTTATGCTATTGTTATGCTATCTCATAAAAAGGTTCCTAATTGTGTTTTTGAGTCTCCTTCAACAGGTTTACATGCATGAAATGTCAAAAACACTTTAATTTCCTCATAATCTCCACTGCAGCATCAGCTCTTTTCTCTCAGTGTCTGAAACGCTTCGATCAAGGATTCAGTCTCTCTAAACCCCGTCTCTCTGGGGTGATTCATGTTTGTTGATCTAGATTTGACAGCAGAGCAGTAATCATGAGTGCTGTAGTGATTGTTCTATAATATAACTCATCCAGCAGTGTAGTATTTGAAGCCTGTGTTTATGTGTAGTATGTGAAGTCTGTGTTTCTGTGTGTATGTGAAGCCTGTATTTATGTGTGTGTATTGTTCCTCAGCCTGTGTTTATGTGTGTGTAAGAGTGTGTATTGTTCCTCAGGTCGGGTCACGTGACCCCCGTGTGCGCTGAGCTGCAGTCGCAGGTGTTGAGCTGCTACACACTGAACACACGACACACACTCCTCTGCTCACGGCTGGCCAGAGACTACATACACTGCATCCACTCCTGCAAGAAGGTACGCCTGCAAAATATGATTGTTATATGTACTGGATATAACATAAAAGGGACAGTCAACCAGTCATTAAATGGTTAAAAATAAACGTGTCACCACTGACCAATCAGTATCAAGAATTCTAGAGCACGGCGTAATAATGTACAGTTGAAACGATGGATAACTGTTTAATAATTGTGTAACCGGGCGCAGGAAAAAAAAAGGTGGAAACACTTTACAATAAGGTTTCATTTGTTAGCATTCAACAACATCTCTCCAGCATTTATTAATCTCAGGTAATGTTAATCTCAGCATTTACTAAAGCATGTATAAGATCAAAAGTTGGATCTGTTAATATTACAGTAGTTATTGCGCCGTAGTTATATGAACATAACTAACATTAACAACGCTAGTAAATGCTATGAGGATATATTGTTCAGTGTTAGTGCATTAACTAATGTCAACAAACGAGACCTTATTGTAAAGTGTTACCCATAAAGTACTGTTTGAAATGTGAGAAATCAGTCATGATGATATTGGCAATTTTAGTGTAATCAGACTCAAGCTGATCATAAAACAATATGTTAATACTGACCAATACTGATCATTTTATTCACTTTTTCCCTCCATTGCCAAAGTCATTATTTCTGGAGGAAAGAAGTGTGTGTGTGTGTGTGTCTGAGTGTGTGTGTGTGTGTGTGTGTCTGAGTGTGTGTGAAAGAGAAGAGATGAGCGTCACATGAACGCTTGAATTGATGAAGGAAATAAACACTCGTTGACGTGTCGGGTTTGTTCTTTCTCTGCAGAACTTGCTGGTGAATCACGGATGAAGAGGACAAATGATGCTGAAGAAGAGGAGCAGTGTGAGAAGACGTCCATCCGTGTGTGTGTGTGTGTGTCGATGTTATCAGGATTGTGTTGGTTTGTTGAGCTGATCTTCATTTACTGTGAGCAAATAAAGTCTCTTCTTTACATTCTTTTTCATCTTGCCACTTTCTTGGTAAAGAAAATACATTTTTACTCAAATTAATCAAAATGGATTTTTCACGTTCTGGAACCAAACTATAATATTCAGAAGTAAACAGTGTAGCTGACTGAGTGTTTATGTCAGAATGTTTATTTTTAAACCACAACCTTCTAAAAATGATATATTTAACAATATCTTTTGCATTTCTCATCCAAACAACGTCAAACTTGGCACTGCACTTACTCATGCCCGTAGCGAGACACCTGTCGAGTCTAAAATCCATCGGACTAACGGTTCGAGAGATATGCGAGTAACAGACACACACACACACACACACAGACAGACAGACAGACGTTTCTGTAATTTATAGATAGATTAACACACAACACAACATTTGTTGAATCACTGAACTTTATTTGATTTGGTCACCTCAAGAATCCGTTCCTGAACAAAGGACAGCATTGTAAAAAATGAATAAAGGAAAATAAAAGTGAATCTTGACATCTCCTCAGACCATGGTCAAGTCATCTTTATTTATATACAACAAAGTTTGTTTCTAGAAGAAAATTGCATCATCGTCCACCCTAAATAAGGCAGATCAGTAATATTGTTGAATATTAAATGTCCCCAACTAAGCAAGCCAAAAGCCAAAAGCCAAAGGCGACAGTGGCAAGGAACCAAAACTCCATCAGTGACAGAATGGAGAAAAAAACCTTGGGAGAACCCAGGCTCAGTCGGGGGCCAGTTCTCCTCTGGCCAACCAGCGAACAGTGTATGATTATGATCCAGGCAGCGTTACAGGTCAGAAGTCAGATTGGTCGTGTCGATGAGGCCTTCACAGGGCTGATGAGGCTGGCACTTCAGGGATGCGTCATGGTTAGGTCCAGCTGCAGATCCACCATCTGATCTGGATACAGCCGGAGTCCACCTCACTTCAGGAAACGGAGAGACTGGTTGACACTTCAGGACTGCGTTGTCGTCACGTTCAGGTGCAGGTCCTTCATCAGATCTAGATACGGCCTGGATATGGCGGACTGCAGTAAACCTCGGTATAAACAGAGAGATGATGAGATGCTGATCAGGAAGATTATTAATAAAGCAATCTTTAGTGGCAGAAGTGATAGGTCTAACATATTTGTAACACGGAGTCGGTTTTGCAGCCTTGGCTAAATTAAGTTTACACGAGACTAGATAATGATCTGAGATGTCATCGCTCTGCTGCAGAATTTCAACGGCATCAACATTTATTCCATGTGATAATATTAGATCTAGGGTATGATTACGACAATGAGTAGGTCCTGACACATGTTGTCTAACTCCAATAGAGTTAAGAATGTCTTTAAATGACAGTCCCAATGCATCTTTTCGTTATCTACATGTATATTAAAATCACCAACAATTATGACTTTATCTGCAGCCAGTACTAACTCTGATAGAAAGTCAGCAAACTCTTTGATAATGAGAGGCGAGGCGATCCAGAAGTGCCAGAAGCCAACATTTCTTCATTGTCTAAAAAGAAAACAAGACAAAAAAACAAAAAAACAATGGTATCAACTACACGGAAAGGAGGGTAGGCAATAAAAAGTTCATACATGTTTGAGATAACAGTAGGCTGTTATCTAAATGTAAAAAAAAAGCCTATTTTAAATATTTCACCAATACAATTACAGATCTGGACCCGCCGGACCATGATGTTTGTCCTTGCTGCTTTCTCTGCCTGGACTGTCCACCAGCCCTCGATCTCCTCTTCCTTCTCCTGCTGCGCACTTCACTAGCAGCAGGTGCTCCGGTGATGACGTGATGACATAAAAAGTCAATTATGGCAAAAAAAAGTTATATTATCAGGAAAAGTTATAAATATTACAAAAAGTAAAAATTATGACATAAAAGGTCAATTATGGCATAAAAAATGTAAATTGTCAGGAAAAGTCACAATTACAAAAAGTTTAAATTAAAATATAAAAAGTCAATTATAACAAAAAGATGAAATTAAAACAAAAAGTTATAGAAAAAAAATCATAATTGTGACAAAACATTTAGACTTTTTATCTCATAATTATGACTTGGTATTTCACCAAAGCATGATTTTTTTTTCTTATGTGGCAGAAATGAGATTCCATGGTGATATGAGCTAGTGTCTCACCATCAAAAGAGTCCTGTTTCTGGGCCTCATGGAACTGAATGCATGTGTTGTACTGGGGTAGTTCCCTTTCGAGAGGTCTCTCATATTGCTTAAGGCTAGCTTATGCTATGGGAAAACTCCTTTTCTCGAGAATATTGAAGCCAGATCTTTAAAACGCAGTGCAGCTACACAGCATACACAGATGAACGGTGAGTACGGTCATTGGCTGTGCTGCGGCAACTGCACAAATCTCAGGCGAGGCGGCTCAGACGCACAAACCAATTCCAGGTTATAAAACCTCATAAATGTGGACGGCGAGGCCCAGTCTGCCACCGCACAGATATCTTCAATGGGTATTCCACTTGACCAAGCCCAAGACGAGGCCATGCCTCTCGTGGAATGAGCTCTGACGCCTAAGGGGCAATGAAGGCAGCGCGATAGCATCAACTATCCAGCGCGATAATCTCTGCTTTGAGACGGCGAGCCCCTTGGTGCGGCCACCAAAGCATACGAAGAGCTGTTCCGACTGTCTGAATGAGGCAGAACGCTCCCGATAAACTCTGAGAGCCCTGACGGGACAGAGTAAATTCGCGTCTCTTTCATCCTTTGGTGAGGGAAGAGCTGCGAGTGAAATAACCTGTGCTCTGAACGGAGTCGAGAACACTTTAGGAATGTAACCATGCCTTGGCTTGAGGACGGCTCTGGAGTCGTTAGGCCCAAACTCAAGGCAGGACGCGCTCACTGATAGCACATGTAAATCGCCCACTCTCTTGACTGAAGCAAGTGCCAGAAAAAGAGCGGTTTTGAGCGAGAGGTGCTTCAGGTCCGCAGACCGAACGGCTCAAACGGGGCACCCTTCAATGCTTCCAGGACCGTGGAGATGTCCCAGATAGGCACAGAGGGGGGGTCGCGGACGGTTTAGCCTCCTTGCCCTTTTAAGGAAGCGCACGATGAGGTCGTTCCTTCCTAGTGATTGTCCGGCCACAAGAGCATGAGATGATGTTATGGCCGCCACAAGCGTGGAGGGGGTGCGACCTGCGTCCAAGAGCTCTTGCAAAAAAAACTGAGTACACTTGGTACTTCGCATGAGTAAAGTCCAGGCTCCGTGCTGCGCACCAGCCAGAGAACACCACCCATTTCTGAGCATAGAAGTACCTAGTTGAGGGCACTCTTGCTTCAGTGATGGTTTTAACACCCTATCCGGGAGGCATCCGGGTACCCGTTGAGGGGCCATACATGAAGGGCCCATAAGTCGGGACGGAGATGCCAGATTTTCCCGTTCGCCTACATGAGGAGATCTCTCCTCAGCGGAATTGGCCATAGGGCTGTTTCCAACAGTTGAGTCAACTCGGAGAACCATAACTGGGTCTTCCAGAGAGGGGCTATTAGTAGCACTGCACACTTGCTTTCCCTGATCTGTTCGATGACCTGTGGTAGCATCGTGACCGGAGGAAATGCATATAGCGGACGGCTCGGCCAGTCGTTCTCGGCCTTGCTCTTTGAGAAAAATGTTCTCTGTTCCTCTGACACCAAAGGGGCAATGATGACTCGCTCTCTCCAGAGGAAACCCCCTCGCCGGTCAAACAAATGCCGTTTTTACAGGCGACACAAAACACGCCACTCTCTTCTCTGCTCGCGCCAACTCTCTTACATCATTCCCACCTGTGGCTCAGTGGTGGAATCAAAGGCTTTTGCGTCAGAGCCCCGTGTTTGAATCCCGGCTCTGGCAGCAGGTGAAAATTATAGAACAGCTGCTCTCTTCACTACGCTCGCAGCCAGCTTTCTTACGATACAGAAAGCAACCCCGCCCCTCCCGTTCACAACGGCGGGGTTAGAGTATTTATGATAATGCTATATGCATTTCCTTCGGTCACGATGCTACCACAGGTCATCGAACAGATTAGGGAAAGCAAGTGTGCAGTGCTACTAATAGCCCCATTTCTGGAAGACCCAGTTATGGTTCTCCGAGTTGACACAACTGCTGGAAACAGCCCCATGGCCAATTCCGCTGAGGAGAGATCTCCTCACGCAGGTGAACGGGAAAATCTGGCATCCCTGTCCCGACTTGTGGGCCCTTCATGTATGGCCCCTCAACGGGTACCCGGGTGTCTCCAGGATAGGGTGCTAAGAACCATCACTGAAGCAAGAGCGCCCTCAACTAGGCACTTCTATGCTCAGAAATGGGTGGTGTTCGCTGGTTGGTGCGCAGCACGGAGCCTGGACCCCGACTCATGCGAAGTACCAAGTGTACTCGGTTTATTTGCAAGAGCTCTTGAACGCGGGTCGCACCCCCTCCACGCTTGTGGCGGCCATAACATCATCTCATGCTCTTGTGGCCGGACAATCACTAGGAAGGAACGACCTCATCGTGCGCTTCCTTAAAAGGGCAAGGAGGCTAAACCGTCCGCGACCCCCCCTCTGTGCCTATCTGGGACATCTCCACGGTCCTGGAAGCATTGAAGGGTGCCCCGTTTGAGCCGTTCGGTCTGCGGACCTGAAGCACCTCTCGCTCAAAACCGCTCTTTTTCTGGCACTTGCTTCAGTCAAGAGAGTGGGCGATTTACATGTGCTATCAGTGAGCGCGTCCTGCCTTGAGTTTGGGCCTAACGACTCCAGAGCCGTCCTCAAGCCAAGGCATGGTTACATTCCTAAAGTGTTCTCGACTCCGTTCAGAGCACAGGTTATTTCACTCGCAGCTCTTCCCTCACCAAAGGATGAAAGAGACGCGAATTTACTCTGTCCCGTCAGGGCTCTCAGAGTTTATCGGGAGCGTTCTGCCTCATTCAGACAGTCGGAACAGCTCTTCGTATGCTTTGGTGGCCGCACCAAGGGGCTCGCCGTCTCAAAGCAGAGATTATCGCGCTGGATAGTTGATGCTATCGCGCTGCCTTCATTGCCCCTTAGGCGTCAGAGCTCATTCCACGAGAGGCATGGCCTCGTCTTGGGCTTGGTCAAGTGGAATACCCATTGAAGATATCTGTGCGGTGGCAGACTGGGCCTCGCCGTCCACATTTATGAGGTTTTATAACCTGGAATTGGTTTGTGCGTCTGAGCCACCTCGCCTGAGATTCGTGCAGTTGCCGCAGCACAGCCAATGACCGTACTCGCCGTTCATCTGTGTATGCTGTGTAGCTGCACTGCGTTTTAAAGATCTGGCTTCAATATTCTCGAGAAAAGGAGTTTTTCCATAGCGTAAGCTAGCCTTACACAATACTCGTTCCCTCATCTCAGGGAACCGAGGTTACGTTAGTAACCAAGACGAGGGAACTGCAAAGGGGCATGAAATAAACAACATATTAGTAATATTAGTCAGCGTTATTTTACAACTTCCAAAAAAGTAAAATATGACATATATTCCTAAAATAAACAAAACAGTCAATGTTTCACTAGTTACAAATCTTCAACAAGCCAAAATACAATAACAGCAACTTGACTAATCATTGTTCCTCACCTCCTCTTCCTCTATCTCCTTCAGGATGGTTGCCAGATCTTTGCCCTGTAGTTCCTCCTTCAGCAGCATCAGTTTCTGCTCAGCCTCAGACAGCAGCTGCAGTGTTTGTTCTTCTGAGTCTGGAGACAGCTGTGGTGTCGGACCCTTCATCTGCCAGAGACCAAGAGGAATGCATGCATCGTTTGAATGTAAAAACGTTTCCTTAATCACTAACTACAGAGAAAACATCCCTGGACAATTTTAAATGAAATTTTCTTAAGTAGTTTCTACTCAATTTTACGAAAATAACAACAAAAAAAAAACCCATTCTAATACACTACCTACGCTATGTATCAGTCTCCGATGTGCGTTCACGAGAGCACAAAGTGTGTGGTGATGACGCAGCAGCCGGCGTTCTGACATAGACGCGCATGCGTCGTGGTGCTCTCGTGAACGCGCGTCAGAGACTGATACAGAAGGGAAGAAATTACTGAATAAAGTTGACATTTAGTTTTTTTTGGTGCACAGAAAGTATTCTCATCGCTTCATAAAATTAAAGGGATGGTTCAGAGTAAATTCAACCTAGGGTCCTTTGCACCATGACCTCAAGCCAAACACCCCCAACCTCCCCCCCCCCCCCCAAGGGCTTTTTTTTTTCTTTTTCCTTGGTCGAACATTATTAAAGTTGGAGCTTATTAAGGATATCAGCCGAATGGCTTAGTGCAGGCGCTAATGGATCAAGGTTAATCAGAGTTTGCTCTTCTTCTTTTTAAGGCGAGTCTTCCTTTTGGTGATTGGTCAATGATTGACTGCGACTGCTGCTTCAGGGTGACACGGGTGATGACATCACCCTCATCATCACCACTGTCGTCCTCATCTGTAGACAGAAAAGACATGCAGGTGTGTAAGGTGTGTGTCAGCTCTGTCTGCTAAACGTAATAGTTCTGTTATTGTTCCCTGTACATATGGATCAACAGCATTCATAGTTCCCATGTACCAGTAGGCCAGTCTCTCAGTCACAAACAATCACACGTAAATGTGATCTGGCCTTTGAGACATTAACAAATCCACCACCACTCTGTACAACAGAAGGGTCAGCTTTAACTTCCACACAGTGTACAGATTGAGGAATGGAACTAAATCAGAAGAGCACAGGTGAACATCTTGATAAGAGGGAGCTTTTGAACTGTGTACATCGAAAAACACATGGCCGTTCCTGGTCAAGAGCTTTCCAAGTTCACAAACCAGTGATCACTGGTGCAAAATGGAAATCAGAGTGCCCAAGATAAAGAAGTATAATGGGGAAAAAAAGTTTTAAACACATACAGTATGCCAAGTTCTTATATATACTGTATGAAATCTTTGTATCCGTGTTGATTTCATATGGCTTTTATGTTCAACAAGAAGTTTAAATTTAACAAATGTCATGTGGTGTAACCATCAAGTAAAAACTAATAGCATATTTTCTTTATACCTTGATGAATGATAAAATATATTTTTCAAGCTAAAAATAATTTGTAAAAATATCATGTAGGATTTTTTATTGAGGATTTTTTTTTTACCATATAAATACCCTGAAATGTGTGACTTCACGCCCCAAAAAGCTTAATTCAGATATATGACACATGTATGGAAGCCCATTTCCGCCATAAAGCAATAATTATGAGATAAGAAGTCAATTATGGCATAAAAAATTTAAATGATCAAGAAAAGTCATAAGTATTACAAAGTGTTGAAATTATGAGATAAAAAGTAAATTATGGCATAAAAATTTAAATTGTAAGGAAAAGTCACAATTACAAAAAGTGTCAAATGAAATTAAAACAAAAAGTTATAGAAAGAAAATCATAATTGTGACAAAACATTTATTTTATCTCATAATTATGACTTGGTATTTCACCAAAGCATGATTTTTTTCTTATGTGGCAGAAATGAGATTCCATGGTGATATGAGCTAGTGTCTCACCATCAAAAGAGTCCTGTTTCTGGGCCTCATGGAAATGAATGCGCGTGTTATCCTGGGGTAGATTTGCTGCTATCTTGGCAAGGAACTGCAAATTGGGCATGAAATAAACAACATATTAGTAATATTAATAAGCTTTATTTTACAACTCCCAAAAAAAGTAAAATATGACATATATTCCTAAAGTAAACAAAACAGTCAATGTTTCACTAGTTACAAATCTTCAACAAGCCAAAATTAACAGCAACTTGACTAATCATTGTTCCTCACCTCCTCTTCCTCTATCTCCTTCAGGATGGTTGCCAGATCTTTGCCCTGTAGTTCCTCCTTCAGTAGCATCAGTTTCTGCTCAGCCTCAGACAGCAGCTGCAGTGTTTGTTCTTCTGAGTCTGGAGACAGCTGTGGTGTCGGACCCTTCATCTGCCAGAGACCAAGAGGAATGCTCAGACATTTCATGCATGCATCGTTTAAATGTAAAAACATTTCCTTAATCACTAACTACAGAGAAAGCATCCCTGGACACTTTTTAATGAATTTTTCTTATGCAGTTTCTACTCAATTTTACAAAAAAAAACAAATTCTAATACACTACCTAACCTATACTATGTACCAGTCTCCGACGCGCGTTGACTGAATAAAGTTGACATTTTGTTTTTTTTGGCGCATAAAAAGTATTCTCATCGCTTCATAAAATTAGGGATTAGGGACTTTTACGGGCTTTTCCCAAATCACAACCTCAACGTCCGGGTTAGCGGCAACACAAGCCATCAGGCAAGTGTTATGGTGGGCGAAACAATGGTGGGCGGTTCTTATCTTTATGTTTAACTAGTGCAAAATACCCGTGCAAAATCAGTTTTTGTGTGTGTTTTTAGTAATTGTTGGTTTGGTGTGATTGAATGCTCATTGTTACACTTGCACAGCAAAAGTTCAGTGACATTTTTATTTGTGCATGGTAGAAAGCACACTGTGAACTCAGAGAAAACGCTATGCTTGAGCAAACAGTTTGTGAATGGGCTACTACAAATGATGCCCGTGTAAGAGACTGTGAACGCATTGAATAGGATATGTTTAGGTGAATAGCATAGGCTAGTATTACACAGTAGCGATAACATTAAGCGCACCAGAATGAAACATAATATTCAGAAGTAAACAGCATAGCTGACTTACAGATTCAGTTTACATCCACAAATGAATAAGCGTGTCGATTCAGGGAGCAGTGCAAAGTGCCCGTGCAAAATCAGTTTTCGTGTGTGTTTTTAATAATTGTTGGTTTCTTGGTAAAGAAAACACATTTTTACTCAAATTAATCAAAATGGATTTATCACATTTATCACCAAACTATAATATTCAGAAGTAAACAGTGTAGCTGACTGATTGTCAGAATGTTTATTTTTAAACCACAACCTTCTTGGGGCTTCTTTGAATGATACAACTCTCTTATGTCAGAATGTTTATTTTTAAACCACAACCTTTTAAAAATGATATATTTAACGATATCTTTAGCATTTCTCATCCAAACAACGTCAAACTTGGCACTGCACTTACTCGTGCCCGTAGCGAGACACCTGTCAAGTTTGAAATCCATCGGACTAACGGTTCGAGAGATATGTGGTTAACAGACATACAGACAGACAGACAGACAGACAGACAGACAGACACACAGACAGACAGACGTTTCTGTAATTTATAGAGAGATAAGCACATTGCATTATCTTCGTGAAGAATTTAACCTGCAATTTACACTTTAAATAAACTCCTGATGTACTCACAAACTTTCCAATGCCTCGTTTTATGAGCACAGAACCTATTTGTACTACTGTAGAAGTTTGGTACCATTCCAGGCATTATTAGTGCGGTAATTTACGAGATAAAACCTTGGGTCCATTAGCGCCTGCACTAAGCCATTTGGCTGATATCTCTAAATAAGCTCTAACTTTAATAATGTTCGACCGAGAGAAAAAAGGGGCTTCTCTGGGGGTGTTTGGCTCGAGGTCATGGTGCAAAGGACCCTAGGTTGAATTTACTCCGAACCATCCCTTTAAAAAAGTTCAGTTAAAACAGCTCAAACATGCATTTTAGTCTGGGACTCGGCTTAAGCCTTGTCTGTGAAACCAGGGGGTTTATGTATTTGACAAGATTCATTAGTACCAGTGGTATGTGCTGAAGTTTGTCACTGAGGTGCTTCACTCCTGCTTTGACAGTGTTGAGTGTATGTTTGAGTCCGTCCAGACGATCTTTAGCTGCATCACGGTGCTGCTGCGTCTGCTCAAGCTGCTGCTGAAGCTCACAAAACAGCAGAGAGCTGACCGAGGACAATAATGTTGTTATTATTCAGTCACAATAACAGAGCATGTGAAGTGATATCATAGCACTATTATTCACACTGTCTACAATGTCTGCTCTTACCTTGAGAGTTCAGTTTTTTCTGAATATTTCATATCCTGAAGCAGAGTTTGAAGAGCATCCCTCTCTTCATTCAGTTGAAGCAGAATTCTCTCATTTTCTGCCTTCATCTTCTCCAAATGTTCTTGTGTATTTCTCTGAGAGATGAACCGGCCCAATATTTCCTATTACAAGAGAAATCAGGAATACACATTGCTAAACACAAGAACAGAATTAACATTAGTTAACAAGGAGTAATCTATATACACTTGAAGGGGGGATTGGAATCCACTGCTGCTTCAATGTATATGCAATGAGTGATTATAATCTCGGTATGAGTCAATATTTTTCCTTCTAAATATCAAATGAGTTGAATGACTTCTCTGGGGATTGAACTCTGGGGGTTATAGAAGTTACCAGTGTGATTACTGAAATGTTCTTTTCATGTATTCTTTAATGTCTGTGTTTGATATCTGAATGCAGTAACAATGCTTGCTCATTTAGCCCGGCTTCCAGAAATGAAATATGGATTGTTTAGTGTTTGAGAAAGGTCTTCAACGTGTTAAAACATACAGGGGTCATTGAAGCCAGTAGTTATACTAAAGTGTAGCTCTCCTTGAGAGAAAGAACGCATTATCTTGATGTTTTGAGAGGACTCTCCTGTTTATAGTTAGAGCCTGGCCAAATCCAACCTTAGAGAAGCTGTGTGTCGCTGTGTGTGTGTGTGTGTGTGTGTGTGTGTGTGTGTGTGTGTGTGTGTGTGTGTGTGTGTGTGTGTGTGTGTGTGTGTGTTAGTCTTCTTGGTTACAGGTTAAGGAACCACTGGCATTATTGGAGATTGATTGAGTTATTGTTCTGGACATGCTGGCGCCCAGCAATGCAGATCTGCGACCTGGAAGGTCACGACGTGTCTAATTTCAGGGTCCGAGTGTCAGCGGCATAATCGATAGAGATATGCTTCCGTCTATATGTATATGTGTGGAAAATTACTATGTTTATCTATTTCTTAGCCAGTCAGAAACTGCAACCTGAATAAAGGACGTAGCTTAGACCTTGGTGAAAGGTCTAACTGCTGTGTGTGTGTGTGTGTGTGTGTGTGTGTGTGTGTGTGTGTGTGTGTGTGTGTGTGTGTGTGTGTGTGTGTGTGTGTGTGTGTGTAGGGTATAACTGCTGTGATCTTTGTAACTGTAAGCGGGGCGGACTACGAACTCCTGTGTGAGTCTTGAAGCTGAACTATCTTCAGTAAAACCTTTCTTTAATTTATTATAATTCTGACCACGAGGTCTTCTTTCAAACATCTGGTCCTTGTGTCCTAAACTGTTACCCCCTAACACACTGAAAACAGTTGAATGTTGTGTTGTGTGTCCTCACCCATGGGTCTGTGACTCCAGTGACCTCTTTAAGTTGTTCGAAAGCTTCCTCATAAGGAGAGATGGCCTCCACTTCTCCTGCGCTGCCACTGCTCTGGGCCTCGCTCAGCTCGTCGGGGAGCTATTTTTCAACATTGATAATAATAAGAAAGGTTACTTGAGCACCAAATCCATATTAGAATGATTTCTGAAGAATCATGTGACATTGAAGACTGTATATGATGCTGAAAATATAGCTTTGCTTCACAGGCATAAATTATACACTTAAATAGAAAACAGTTATTTTAAATTGTAATAACATATTTTGCAACATTACTTTATTTCTCATCAAATAAATGCAGCTTTGGTGAGCATAAAAGACTTTACAATATCGTAATTATTCCAAGCTTTTGACCAGTAGTGTATATACTTATAAATAGTCGAATTGTCTATTTTATTTGTGTGTTGTGAGCTTTGCAGCATGCTAACACCAAGCTCTATTAACATCAATTGTGAGTCCAGTCTCCTGTGGACTTCACATGAGAAGTGCTATTAGTATGACACACATATTTTTATGCTTATTAGAGTATTACATTGTTAGCAGAAGTGTGATGGATGATGCTCGCTCTTCTCTTCATCCTCTCTGCCTGAGCAGTCCTCTCCTCCTCCTGCTTCTTGTAGCGGGAGAGGATTTTCTCTCGCTCTCTGCGCTCTCTGTACACCTGCTCCTCCTGAAGCTGCAGCTCAGCCTGGACACACACACACACATCTTAATGAACTGAGGCATTTATAGAGCGCTCTCCCCTCAACCACCACTGTCAGAACAATGGTGCCAGTGCGCTCGCCACACACCAGCTATAGGTGGAGAGGAGAGAGAGTGATAAAGCCAATTGAAAGCATGAGGATTCTTATTAGTAGGCCATGATTGATAAAGGCCAATGGAGGGAATTTGGGCAGGACACCGAAGTAACACCCCTACTCTTTACGAGAAGCATTACTTGCACAACCTTTACCATGGCACACTGACACGCTTGCTTTATTATCTCATTAAAATACATTTTTATCATTTATTAAATGCTTTGTCTTTACCATGGCTGCATCCTTTGAGAAGTGAGCGTCACTGTTCGTGACCTTCAGTTCGTTGAGCACTTGTGTCTGCCGCTGGATCTCTGCCTCCATCCTGTCCAGCTGTGGCTGAAATGTAAGACTTTCTTCCTGAAGAAACAAATAAGAGGATAATCATAAATGTTTATTTACCATGCTGTTCAAAAGATTGGGGTCGCTAAGAGTTTTAATCTTAAAGGGATTGTTCACCCAAATTCTGTCATCATTTACTCACCCTCATGTGGCTCCAAACCCATAAGACTTTCGTTCATCTTCGGAACACAAATGAAGATATTTTTCTGTCCCTCCACTGACAGCCTTTGCAACTACCACTTTCAAGCCCCAGAAAGGGAGTAAGTAATCATTAAAGTAATCCATGTGTCTCCAGTGGTTTATCCGCAACTTAATGAAGCAACACGAGTGCTTTGTTTGCGCAAAAAAACACAATTTGCCACTTTATTTACAAAATATAAATCTCCATTGCACGTTCACGAGAGCACCGTGGCGCATGTGTGTTGTGTTGACACAAAAGCAGACGTTGTTGCATGAACGCATGCTGGAGATTAATATTTTGTAAATAAGGTGGTAAATTATGTTTGTTTTTTTGCGCAAACTAAGCACTCTTTAATATCTTTAATAGATTATTTTAATGATGTCTTTACTACCTTTCCGGGGCTTGAAAGTGGTAGTTGCGTAGCTGTCAATGGAGGGACAGAAAGCTCTCAGATTTCATAAAAAAGATCTTCATTTGTGTTCCGAAGATGAAGAGTAATTAATGACAGAATTTTCAATTTTGGCTGAACCAACCCTTTAATGAATGAAGTCTCTTATGCTCACCCGTACAATTTAAAATAACTGTTTTCTATTTTAATCTATTTTATAATTTTTTCCTGTGATCAAAGCTGAATTTTCAGCAGCCATTCCTCTTCAGTGTCACATGATCCTTCCGAAATCATTCTAATATGCTGATTTGGTGCTCAAGAAACCTTTCTTATTATTATAAGAATAAGAATATATTTTGAATGGTATGGATGAGTGTCATTGGATACATTGGATTGCTTAAATCTTCCCCATCACATATATGAGGTATCATATTATAATACACATCTGTGTGGGTTTATGTGTGTGTGCTGTGTCAGTCTGTGCATGAATCCAGTTCATCTGTTCTTTCTCAGATACCTGTAGTTGGTCCTTCACTTTGAGGTATCCTCGCATTACGTTCTCTGCTTCATTATGTTTCAGCTGCACTTTCTGCAACCGGTTTTCCAGAATGCGCAATTTCTATAAAACAAGCACACAAGTTGATTCATTTTCTTGCTTGAACTAACATATTTAATTGTGCTCATCGATACAAACACTCTGCTACCCACTCATCAACACAGAGGGGAAGACAAAAGACTTGAGAGAAGGAAGAAGAGAATTTACATAGGAAGAATGACCACTTAGGGAAACTTATGGCAGAGATCCCTTCTTTACTCTAATTCTCATTAAGATGTGCAAAAAAATCTTATTCTCGTGAATTGTTTAGATTGTATAATAATAATGGTGGGCATGGTTTTGGACAGGACAATTTTCAAATTGGGACAAAAATGATTTGACTGGAAAAAAGGCTCAATATTCTTACTGCTTTTTTTCCTTTTGATTTTGGAAAGGAAACCTGGACGATTCTTAAATTGTAAGATTCACTCAAAATGCACAGAAAAAAAGACCGTTTCTACCTTTTCCTCGTCTAGTTTCTGGTTGTCAGTCAGAGGGCTTCTGCTCTGTGGCTTCATGCTCTCGTACTGGAGCTTCAACTCCTCCAAACGCTGCCTCTGTGTGTCAGTGGTGTGTTTCATAGCATTCAGCTTCTTCTTTTTATCACACACCTCCTTCTCCAGCACCGTCTGAGCTGACTGCACAACAAAAATTACTGTCAACCACAACTGATATGCAGGTGATTCTGTAACCACGGGCAATTTAACTGGATAGTACAAGTGAAAGAATTGAAAAAAGGTTTTTAAATAACTGATATAAAGGTTCATTTAACCCCACCTTAACAGACATGTTCCTGAATGATGCATTCTCCATCCCACGGTCTTGAAAAACATCCTTGATTACTTGTTCCTCTCCCTGGAACAACCAAGATATGCATCAAATACAGCTATAACGTGACTTAAATGATATGGATATGTTTTAACATTACATATGTGTGTGTGTGTGTGTGTTCATAATGTCTGACCTCAGCCAGTTTCTTGAGCAGGTTTTCATTCTCATGTCTCAGCTGAAGGATGGTTTCTCTGTTCTTCTCGATGACAGACTGAGAGCTTTCGAAATACGCGATTCTGTCTCTCTCTAGTGGACAGAGAGAAACATTCAGCGGCCAGGCGAATTTTACTGAGCTCTTTATTCAATTTAAAAGTAATATAAATGCATTAAACGGCTAACTTATAGAAGCAACTTTGCTATATAATAACTCCAGGCTGACATTACAACACAACATTACCATCCTTGAGAATACATGATTAATAAGAACAATAATAAGAAAACAATTGAAATACTTATTATTCCACTACTGCCGCACTATTACTGACTATTTAACGTTAAGCAGTTTTAAGCGTTTTAAGTTAACGTTAATTGGCGAAATCTGTAATAAAAAACTTACCCAGAAGTTGAATTTTTCTTTGGAGCTCGGGAATTGGATTATGGATAGCGTGCTTGATGCCAGACATTTTTATGAATAGTTATTACTTTGATAGTTAAGATTAAGAGTAACTTAGTTAAGATTTCTGTCTCTGTTACCGCCAGTAATTTGAAACTCGTTTGTTTGTGTCACTCTGAAACTCGTTGCTTAGCAACTGAACCACTGTGTAGCTGGACGTTGGCTCATTAATTAAGTTACGTACCTTTACGCTCGAGAAAGTGGACATTACGTGCATGAGCTAATTAATATTTATTAATTTCTCAACCAGATCACATCACAGAATTATTTAATATTTACACTCCGAAAGAAAGAAGTACAAACTGAAAAATGGCTTCGTCACATGGACGCATTGAAAAACACTGCAGACAACTTTTTATTGTAATAAAACGAGTGGCTTCCGTTCTATTAAAATAAATAAATAAACGTTGTTAGATAGCTATAAGTTATCATTATTGTAGCGAAATATCACAATTTTAAACACAAAAAGTTATTCAGTAACACAAAATTAGATATTCAAAAAGTTATAGTTGTTAATAGTCTAATAAAGCATAATACTGTATACAAATGACAACAAAAAATTCACAATAATCTGTAATTAGTAAAAACAAAATGAATAGATTTGTAACACTTTTGGCTGTAATGACGTGGCATCATTTACTGGTGCATGAAATGGCAGGTCTCTCTATTTTTCTCTCCCTACAAAATTCTTTCTATCAATCTTTTGGTCTTGGTCCACTGTTTTCAGCCCCTCATTGGACTTCTTGAGGATGGACAGTCTCTCTGGCATGAAGTATGGTCTGTCCACTGTGCCATCATTGCGTTCAAGATCCTCCACTGTTGGAACAATTTAGGTTGAGATAAACAATAGCATGATTTTAACATGAAACATTTGCCAAATAGTATAAATGCTAATGTAATGAGATTAGGTGATTGACAGCTGGATTTGCCTATCAATCAGCGATCAGTATCCGTAATATAAGGGCTGATTTGTTGTTGGCCGTGGTGCGTCACGTCCGACTTTCCCCTTTGTGCCCGTGTTTACGGTGGTTACAGTGTCGTTTTGTCCGGGTGTCATAAGTGTGTTTTCGGCGCTGCTTTAGTGGATCTAGTGACCGGTTGCCTCTCAGGTATGGTTTCCTGTACCCCATTGTTATCGGTGGGCTGATTAATAGACCTGTGCCTGTACATTTTCTATTTGGGGTGATACTTGACGGTAAGTGTTTTAAATGTAATTATAATTCGTGAAGGGCAAGTATCATTATTAGTTACGTCTCTCTTTGTGTTCGTTATAGGGTTCTCCCTTCTCGTTCACTCTCTTCTCATCCCGTTCTATCTTATATTATATCGGATTTGCTGCTTTGCTGCTGTCTTCCGCTTTGTGCTGCGGACATTTTGCTCACATTCCGAGACAGGGGTAGCTGCAGCTTGGAGCAATGGGCGTGGCAAGAGGTAGGAGGTAGGGGCGTGGCAGGAGGTTTCTCATTAGTCAAAGGAGTTTCCTCCTGGGCAGAGTCGGAGCCATAGAGAGACAACAACAAGTTGTCAACCACCAGAAAAATGAGACCGGGGTAGCTGCAGCTTGGAGCAATGGGCGTGGCAAGAGGTAGGGGCGTGGCAGGAGGTTTCTCATTGGTCAAAGGAGTTTCCTCCTGGACAGAGGCAAGGCAAGTTTATTTATATAGCACATTTCATACACAGTGGCAATTCAAAGTGCTTTACATAGAAGAAATTAAAATAAAAAGAAATAAGAATAATTAAAACAGTTTAGAAAAAAATAAAAAATAAAATACAGTACAGTACAGACAGTCGGACGAACATTGGCACAGTGCTCATTCATTAAATGCATAGTTAAACAGAAGTGTTTTTAGTCTGGATTTGAATGTGACTACAGTAGGAGCACGTCTGATCTCCTCTGGAAGCTGGTTCCAGCTGCGGCTGGCATAATAGCTAAAAGCGGACTCGCCATGCTTAGAGTGAACCCTTGGTAGTTCTAGCTGATATGATCCTAATGATCTGAGTGATCTGTTGGGTTTATATTCTGTGAGCATATCTGCAATGTATTGAGGTCCTAGGCCATTAAATGATTTATATACTAGTAATAATACTTTAAAATCAATCCTAAATTTAACTGGGAGCCAGTGTAAAGACCTGAGGACTGGTGTGATATGTTCATATTTTCTGGTTCTGCTCAGAATCCTGGCGGCAGCGTTCTGTATGAGCTGCAACTGTCTTATGGTCTTTTTGGGAAGGCCAGTGAGGAGTCCATTACAATAATCCACCCTGCTGGTGATGAAAGCATGAACAAGTTTCTCTAAGTCTTGTCTGGAAACAAAGCATCTAATTCTTGCAATATTTTTCAGATGATAGTATGCTGATTTAGTTATTGCTTTGACATGACTACTGAAACTAAGGTCTGACTCTAGTGTCACACCAAGATTCCTGACTTGATATTTAGTTGTTTGACCCCTAGAGTGAAGATATGCGTTCACCTTGAGAACTTCATCTTTGTTTCCAAACGCAATGACTTCAGTTTTGTCTTTGTTTAACTGAAGAAAGTTTTGACACATCCAACTGTTGACTTCATCAATGCATTGGCACAGGGAGTCAATGGGGCTGTAATCGTTAGGCGATAGGGCTAAGTAGAGCTGTGTGTCGTCTGCATAGCTGTGGTAAGCAATTTGGTTCTTTCTCATTATTTGGCTCATTGGGAGCATGTACAGGTTGAACAGGAGTGGCGCAAGAATTGAGCCTTGAGGGACTCCGCATGTCATAGAAGTCCATTCAGACTTATGGTCTCCTATAGTCACATAATAACCTCTCCCATCTAAGTATGACCTGAACCATTTTAGGAGTATCCCAGAAAGCCCCACCCAGTTTTCCAGCCTGTCTAGAAGTATGTTATGATCGACAGTGTCAAATGCAGCACTGAGGTCGAGTAGTACCAGCACTGATCATTTGCCTGAATCAGTATTTAAGCGAATATCGTTTATTATCTTTATGAGCGCTGTCTCTGTGCTGTGGTGCGGTCGGAAACCAGACTGAAAATTGTCAAAGTATCCATTCAAGCTTAAGAATTTGTTCAGCTGATTGAAGACAACTTTTTCAATGATCTTGCCTATGAAAGGAAGATTTGAGATCGGTCTATAGTTGCTTAATATGGTCTTATCCAGATTGTTCTTTTTCAGGAGGGGCTTGACAACTGCAGTTTTCAGGGAGTTTGGAAAACTCCCAGAGAGAAGTGAAGCATTTACCACTTCTAGAAGATCTGCTTCTAAACTGTTTAACACACTTTTGAAAAATGATGTGGGAAGTGTGTCAAGAGCACAGATTGATGTTTTAAGGTGCTGTACGGTTTCTTCCAAAATTTTGCCAGAGTCAGAGCCATAGAGAGACAACAAGTTGTCAACCGCCAGAAGAATAGAAGAAGCCATAGAGAGAAGTTGCGACAGCAATGGCAGTGTGGTATAGTATTCAGTCACTCTATAATATTCGGTCACTCTATAGTAATGGGTCCGGGCTGAGGACCCAATTAGTATGCCTGATCTAAATCTGTTCTCGTGATACGGTAAGGCAGTATGAGTGCAGTAATATCAGGTAAAGCTCATAGCACGATCACCGGATAACGTTAGCTGTATGCTATGCTACTATCTAAGCTAACTAAAGAAAACGCACTAACAACGAGAAATGTTTAATTTCACAATCTATAGCTTCGGTTAAATACTAGTATATGAAACGTATAATTTAAAATACATTAAATACATAATGACTCGTTATAACGTAGTACAAACGTCTTCTATAATAAAGTGATTTTGTATGATTTGTAACCAGGCACTAAAGCGATTACCCATAAAACGTGCTTTGAACCAATCGGATTGCTTGGGTCCTCAGCCCGGACCCATTACTATAGAGTGACTGAATACTATACCACAGCGGCTTGTGGAGCCTCTCAATATTTCCCGAAAGCAGCAGCAGCGCGGTAGAACAGACCGTTTGTGATGCACCTTTTAAAAGGTAAGACGTTTAAAGAATAAGATTGTATATTATCAGTACATCTGAATCAAATTAACTTGTGTATTAAAGCATGCTAGTTAACTATTGCTCTCTAAATTAGTAGTTTTAGGGGACGTCATCAGATAAGAAAGGTCACTGGATAAAGTTAGTAGTGCATAAACCACGAACAGCCTATTAATGGTTAAAACCGTTCTATTAATGCATTTTTATCCTTTGTTGTGTAATAAGAGGTAAAGGCTTCTAAACCGGTGTCAAATATAAAATTGGGGAGTGTGATAGGGAAGTGATAAAATGAGTATCCATTTCATTTCTCATTAAATGTGCAATAACAAAAAAACCCCATTATTTTAGATTGCATATTTGAGTAACAAAAACGTATGGGTGGAGTTTTTTTAGGCACTGTGTTTCTGTAAGCTACCCGTCTATATTATGTTTCAGCTCAGCTGATTTTTGGATTGATGGAAAAGGGAAATGGAAGTTTATTCGTGAGATTTAAAACAATGCTTAAAAGCAGCAAGCCATTTACAAAAACAAATCTCACTAGACTAAATGGGAAATAATACTAAATACCACAACATGTAATATATGCTACTATAATTTTTCCCGTTTTTGTCTCCTTTATCTCTTTCAACACAAGAAGCAGAAAGGGATTCAGTGGATCCTGAAGACTCCCTGCACTGATGCTGTACCTTCACCTTCAGTTTCAGCTCCTTGGATTTTACAAGACTTTCCTTGCTCCTTATTTTTAATAAACATTAAACTTCCCAGTGTTGGTCTTTGTGAAAAAGTTCAGATGCACCCAAGTATGATTAGTGCACAATATAGCATACAATCTTTAGTTCTATTTAGACTGCTCCTCCTGCTGACTCGAGCATATTTACTCCTCTGTGTCGGACACGACAAGTACAACAGAGGAAATGACAGACAACATGCTTGACGTGCAGTTTATTAGACATTTATAGACATTATTAGACATTTATAAAATTCCATTGTGCTAAATCAATGCTATATATGTATATAATGTGTATATGTGTGTGTGTGTGTGTGTGTGTGTAATTGACAAACCTTTAAAAATGTTTTTAAAAAATCTCAATCTTTTCAAAACTGATGTTTTGTTAATTTTTATTTATTTTATTTGTTTTATTTATATTTCTGAGTCATTAACTTTGACTTTTTGAAATTTAAACAATTTTCAGTTGTAAACATTTAAGCGTTTAAATTCAACTGATATGGAAAGTGTACCAACCTACCCATACTTGAAAGCAGTTTTTACCAGTATTAGAGAGATCTACAACTCTTTTCACTCATCATTAAGGCTCCTCTGAACAATGCATTATATCATGTATACTGTAATTACCATAATAAAATAACCATGTTTGCAGTTGTGCCAACCTGACATGCAAATTTCTGGACAAAAGTTTTTCAATGATCTCAACAGCTTTAAAACTTATGAAATTTATTAACTTTGTTTATATGAAAGGTTCAAATGATGCCATAGAATTTAATTTTTCATTTTTTATTAAGACACCATTTTGAGTTTTTAGACTGTTCATTTGTGCGGACAGTTGCTAGTATGAATCAGTGAAGGAATGAGTTTTGACTTGGAACACAAGCCTTTGATGACAAATTCTATTGATGTTTCAAAATTAATTGTAAAAATGACAACTGAATAAATGTTTTTGGATAAAATGGTGTTTGTTTTGCTTAATTGATTAATGTCACTTAAAAGAAGTTTATTAAACCGTTTTTACTTCATTTTATAATTATATGGTGAGTGTTTGATCAAACACGTATATAGCCTATGTATGCCTTTATGGTGCGTTCACACCGGACGCGAATAGCGCGTCAGGCGCGAGTGATTTCAATGTTAAGTCAATGCAAAGACGCGTTACGCGCGTAAATTTTTTTTAAAACTCTATAAGATCATCAGTACAACTGAAGAAACTGATGCTGTCATTCAGTAATATATTCTCATAAGTTCATTGACTGCCATGTGGAACAACAAAGATGCTGGACTTTGTTGGAAATGGTATATTTATATTCTCAGGGTTAATATACTGTATATTATTCACATTGTTGGCCAGTACTGAGCTTTATATGGTACAGTAACAGTCTTTCCTGCAAATCACTATAGTTATTAATCATTATTAATAACTATATATAGATATAGATATAAATAACTCTTATAGAGTTTATCTGCATTTAAATGCCATTTGGATTAAACATGTTGATGAAATATCTGACATTTGAGACAGACAGCTGTTCTGCTGGAGATATTCATATATCATAGTTCATATATCGTTTATCTCCTCCATAACATCATTTGAGCAGAGGAGGACTTTTATTTTATTACTCTCAGTATTATCAGTGAAACTGTCATTTCAACTGGATTTGATTTAATTTAATATGAGATTTTGATTCAATTTTTTTGCACTTGTCTCACACACCTGTCATGTGTTCCTGAAGAGAGATCGAGAGTCTGAAGCTCAACAGACGCAAAGTGAACAAATGCAAATGAGTTGAGAGAAAGTTTCTCCGCAGCAGGTGCAAAATGCCTTCAAACCATGAGAAACTGCACAAATTGAGCTGTTGCAGATCTACACTCTGAGTGAGTGTGTGTGTGTGTGTGTGTGTGTGTGTAAGATTAAAACTATTGGTCAAAAAACATTTTCGTAAACTGAAATAAATTAGAAATTTGAACATAAATAAGAAACTAAAACTAAACTAAACTAACAACAGTTACTGAAAAACTAACCGAAATGAAATAATAATCAGCAAAAACCAGCGAACCAGCCCTAAGAAGCAGAAATGGCCAAATAAGTATTTTCCATCATTTCTAGACATTATGCAAATACAGCTGTACTTTATGTTACATAACTACCCGTCTAGGGGTTGGGGAGTCAGTAACAAAATAATAAAATAAAATTAACTTAAATTAAATAAAGAAAATTAACTCTTGGAGAGAGTACCAGGATATTCCAACCTCCTGTCCCAGAAATCACACAACCACAAATTGAAGTAATATCTTTGTATTTGAAAAATATAAAGAATAACAAATCACAAGAAGGATAACAAAAACAAAGTTTAGTAAGAACGATAAAAAGAAATAATCTCTTCGGGGGAGAGCTATGCCAAAATAACAAACAAAACTTAAACCAACTAACCCAGAAATCTTAGTAAATTACCTAGAACAAGATAATCTGGAGAAAATAAATAACATCAGACTTCCCTCCCTCCCTGTCTATCCATAAACAGGAGAAAATGAAGAATACAAACAAAAATGGCACCCTTCCCCAAATCAGGATAATTGAAGATAATATGCTTAACATAAAATAAAAAGGAAATCAAACATAATGCAAGTTCAGTTCTCTTTTCAACTTAAGAACACTTACAACACGTCCTGAGCTCACTTACTCAAGAACAAATCAACAATGTCTAAACACATAAATCAACAATGCAATCTGGGCCGACAGGAGGAGGAATTAATCCTGGCATCAAAAGTCTCTCTCTCCTCTCAACAGATCCACTCCTGGTTATATCCTTGCTCTCTCCTTCACCCTCCAATCACGTCAGGCATCCAGAGATTGAGTACAGCTGGTTCGAGTACCTGTCGTAATAATGAAAAGACAGAGAGACAGAGCAAGGAAAGCAAAGAACAAAACCCAGATACACATTCACCCCTATATGACACCGTATACATCCTCGTGACATTTAACACCAAGTAAGATGAGCATCATATGTGAAACTAAACAAGATACCACAGATATTAGACAGGATACACTGAGCAGAAAACGGGGAAAAACCCAAATAGCCGAGCATGTCAAACCATAAACAGACGTACATTTGTCAGAGTAGAAGTAAACTAAATGTCTGGTCTGAAGAGAACACATGAATATGAGTATAATAATGAGTATATGATATTAAAAGATGCAATAGACTAAAAGCATAAATGGATCAATACAAGAATAATGTGTGAAAGGATTCATCATAGAAATAACCATATGTCACATATTTGGGAATTAAAATTACTCCAAAACTGGAAGACATAGTAACAAAAAATTATAATTCAATTTTTGAGAATACAGTGACACTGGTTGAAAGATGGGCTTCTTTACCGTTGTCTTTAATAGGAAGAATTAATATTTTAAAAATGAATATTTTACCTAAATTTTTGTACCTATTTCAGAATATTCCGATCACACCTCCTAGTAATCTGTTTTCTAGACTTAAAAAGTTAATTAGTAAATTCATATGGAACAATAGAAGATCCAGAATTAGATTATCTCTTTTATATTTGCCATTTGATAGGGGTGGGCTTCAATGCCCTAATTTTAAAGGGTATTATACTGCTGCCCAGTTAAGATCTATTATGTTTTTCTTCTCAACATCTAATGAACAACCCGTATGGGTAGAAATGGAAAAAAACTCTATTCTGAATAAAATACCCTTGGAATCATATTTATATGATTTAGATCGTAAAATTTTACAGAAAATGAAGAGTTATGTTACGAATCCAATGGTTTTAAATATGGTAAGGGTATGGCATGAGACTCAGAGATATTTGAATATCTCCTATACAAGTGAGATATCTCGCTACTGTCCAATATGGGGAAATCCTAAGTTTAGTCCGGGAAAAGTAGATGTAGGTTTTAAGACGTGGGCAGAAAAAGGTATTAAAAGTATAAAAGATTTATATAAGGAAGACAATCTTATGTCATTTCAAGAAGTGAGTAATACATTTGATATACCTAAAAGTCATTTTTTTAGGTACTTACAGATAAGAAGTTTCATTTTATCATTTCAAAAAAGTACTGGAAATATACCACCATTATCAGTTTTGGAAAGAGTAGTCACCAAAGATTGTTATGATAAAGGTCGGATTTCACTTCTGTATAATATGTTGGTAAAGGGCTCCCCGGAGTCTTCTAGCTCTCGTTTAGGAGCATGGATTAAGGATCTTAACGAGGAGATCACACCAGATGAATGGAGTGAGATTTGTCAAGATGCTCAAGTACAAACAGTTAATACAAGATTAAAGTTGTTGCAATATAATTGGCTTATGCGAGTATACATAACTCCAGTATTATTAAATAAATTTAATGAAAATATACCAGATACATGTTCCAAGTGTAATGTTTGTAAAGGTACCTATTTCCATTGTATATGGGAATGTGAAGAAATATCGAAATTCTGGAAAGAAGTGCATAATATGATTGGTAAAATAATAAATGTAAGTCTTCCTTTTGGACCAAGGATTTTTCTACTGCATTTGTATCCTAAGCTTAAGTCAAAGGAATGTATCTTTATTTCTATGTGTATCTTACAAGCTAAACGCCTCATTGCATTACAATGGAAGAATCTAGAACCACCCAGCATAAAAAGGTGGCTCAGGGAGATGGTACTGAATATGTCAATGGAGAAAATAACATACATTATTAAAGGAAAGGGTAAGACTTTTGAAGATGTTTGGAATCCCTTTAGATCCTTTATAGAGAAGGAGGATAGTGACATGTTTAAGGAGACAATTGAAGATATGTGAGATTATAGGATGTATTTGTATTAGGAGGCCTTAATAGTTTGTATTTTTATTTATTTATTTATTTAAATTTTTTTATTATTTTTTTTATTGTTATTATTTATTTATTTTTTTTTTATTTATTTATTTTTTTTTTTTTGTGTGTGTTTTAATTCATTAGTCTTGAGGATGTGAGTCCTGTACAAATTGAGATATGCTAAGTTGTAATGATGAGAAGGAGTCAATATGTTTCTATACTGCATTTTGTATTTTTGTTCCTGGTGTGTGTGTAATATATGTTGTTAAAATTTAATAAACACATGTAAAAAAAAACAAAAACAAAAAAAAAAAACAAATAACCATATGATAACCAACAGTATAATAACCAACAGTATGTAGGAGAAATAACAAATGTCAACACAAATAGTTCAGCAGAGAACCCCAGTGTATTATACAAAACAAACAAAAATAACAATATGTATACAATTAAAGGGGTAGTTCACCCAAAAATGTAAACTCTGTCAGTAATTACTCTCCCTCATGTTGTTTCAACCCCGTAAGACCTTCGTTCATCTTCAGAACACAAATTAAGATATTTTTGATTAAATCTGAGAGCTGGATCACTCCTCCATAGGCTTCTCTGTTATCGAAACTTGCCGTCCCTATTAAAGTTATTAAAGACATCGTTAAAATAGTCCAAGTGACTACAGCGGCTCAACCTTAAGTTTATCAAGCGACGAGAATACTTTTTGAGCGCAAAACCCCCCAAAATAACGACTTTATTCCACTATTCATTTCCTTCTCTCTGGGCCTAGAGTGAGTTCACGTAGTGCAACAGCGCAGCGCGTCTGTGTTGTACGTCACACGCATCACACACATGACCAGCGTCGGCCAATAGTGAGCCTACGTGGGACGTACAACACAGAAGCGCTACGCTATTACACTACGTGAACTCACTTATTCACGTAGTTATTTTTGTTTACTTTTTGCACACATAAAGTATTCTCGTCGCTTGATAAACTTAAGGTTGAGCCACTGTAGTCACTTGGACTATTTTTACGATGTCTTTAATAACTTTTCTGGGCCGGCAAGTCTCAATCCCTTAGAAGCCTATGGAGGAGTGAGCCAGCTCTCAGATTTAATCAAAAATATCTTAATTTGTGTTCTGAAGATGAACGAAAGTCTTACGGGGCTGAACAACATGAGGGCGAGTAATGACTGACAGAGTTTTCATTTTTGGGTGAACTATCCCTTTAACAATTTCACAGAGTTTACAATAGTGTGTGTGTGTGTGTGTGTGTGTGTGTGTGTGTGTGTGTGTGTGTGTGTGTGTGTGTGTGATAAATCCTTAAGTCCAGCGTGCGGAGCGCTAGGTGCAAAGTCCAGATCAGTCCCACCGGTGGTGTGGAGAATCCGTGAGCAGTTTCTGGACAGTTTCTGACTGTTTAAAGTCCTCCAGGAAAGTAATCCATCAATTCAAGATACAGACGTACTCCTCAAAGGTGGGACGGCAACACACACTCAAAACAGCCAGCAAAAACAGGCAATCCCAGATCGATTGGTCCCTTTTTTTATGAATGAGATTCCAAATCTCCTGAACACCGGTAAGCCGGTTACTTATAAGGTAAAACACCACCGTCTAGCTCCTGTTTGGTGACATGGTCCCACGTGTGAGGTCACGAGAAAGCTCTCACGATGATGGGGTTTGAGGTCAAGGACAAATACAGAAGGGTGAAATACAGCATTCAGGAGAAAACAAAAACCAAATGACTAAACTCAATATTATTATAAAACCTTCCCCTTATTTGGCCACGCTACAGTAGCATCTACTTTAACACACACAGCTGGACCGGCAGCTCCACACACTGATCCACTTGAGAAGTGAATCTCTGGGGTTCGTCTGCTCTCTCACAGCGATCACGGCGAGAACAACTGAGGACAGAGAGAGAATAAACTCACATTAACACAACAGTTCCAGCCTTGAGCGGTTCAGAGTATCAACAAACTCTAATATAATCAACACTGAGAAGGTTTGAGCTCCACTGAAGGACTTCATATCGTCATTAAAAGCTGCTTATGGGCTAAACATTTATTTTCTTCACATGGATTTCAGAAATATTCTTCAATAAAGAGTTTTAAGCCATGAATCAAACCAACCAGCTTCCAGACGAATCATAAATAAAAATTTAATTTTTAGCATATGAACTTGAGATGGTTCAATTTCTGACATCTAAATTATGAAGTATATCACGATTAATCGCATCTAACATATATGTGTGTTGATATATATATATATATATATATACACACATACATACATACACACACACACACACACACACACACACGTACGTACGTGTCTAAGGCACTATATAAATTAGACATTATTATTATTATTATTTTATATATTTATTTATATTTAGTTGGGTAGTGCCAACTAAATCTCTCTTCAATGGGAATTTGAAAACTAAACAAAATGTATTAAAGTTGTTGAAATCACATACATCATCGCAAATATCATCACTGTGATCTTCAGTGGTTGGCCATAAAGTTAGTTATTGTTAGTAAAACAATAGTGTCACTGTGGAGAAAATAAATGTGATTTTTTACATCTGGAAGCTGACTTCTGCGCTCCTTTGGCATTTAATGTGGATGTTACATAGGAAAACTATTTAAACTGCTTCTTTGTGGCTAAAATGGTGGTAAAAGGACTGTTTGCTGCTAATGTTTGCCAGAAGGTTTGGCAGAGCATCATATTTTTACACAGACAGACTGAGGCTCATGTGTGTGTTCATACGCAGCACTGAAATCATCTGCGCTGGAGCGAGACCCGAGCGCTCAGACATGAACACACACACACTTCATGAATCCCTGAAGGGCAAATTCAGACATCTGAAGATAAAGCTGACATCTGAATCTTCAGGGATAATCACTGAATGTGACGGTTATTGTGGAAGAGAGAATGACGGGAGTATGTTTTGGCTTTTAATTATTTTTTAACCACAGTTTGAGTTCATGGCTGAAATCCAGCTAATGTTTCTCTCGTGACTGAGATCAGAGGAGCGTCAAGGACCCGTTTATGTGAATCATAATGAATATTTCCACTTCAGCCTGAGGAAGAGTTTGATGAACTGATGTGCAAAGACACGCTAGATGGTGGTAAACCACACACACACACACACACACACACACACCAAGAAAACAGGTTCAGGACGACAAGTTAAATCCTTCAACCCTGTAAAGCCTGGAACATGAAATAATAGTCAGATAAGTAAAATGAAATTCTGATGCTTGTAATGTAAATAACTGAGATATTTATAAGATTATAGCAGTTACTGACATAAAGGGCCCTATTTTAATGATCTGAAACGCAAGTAACTTTGTGGGCGGATCTCGGATCACGCAAATCTAAAATGTGTTGGTCTGAAGTCGCTTCATTATTCATAGGTGTGGTTTGGGCGTAACGTGAAATAAACCAATCAGAGCGACATCTCACATTCCCTTTAAGAGCAGGCGCGCTTGTTCCATGGCGGATTGCTATTATAACGGCGGATTTGCCAGGAGCGGTTCACAGCCGAGGAGACCGACGTTCTCGTCAGGGCCGTAAAACACAGAGAAGTGACATTGGGGATGGAGAAACACACCCAAATTAGCTTCGGTTAAACAGGCGTATAATAATTTGGGTAAATGTGTAAGCTATGTATGCTTTTATAATAAACTATCTATCTATCTATCTATCTATTGTAATAATGTATGATTTGCAAAAATGAAAACTGCTGCTTCTGTGTAGATGAGAGAATCAAAGTGCGCGTTGTGCACACGCTATATTGATTATGGCCAAGCATGCGCCCTTAAAATAGCATATGAATAACGCGCCACTGACTTTAAACTAGTTTTTTTTGGCCAGTGGCGGAATTGTTTTCTAAACCTGTAAAATAGCACGAGGGAACGTTTGCGCTGGAACACGCCTCCTCTTTGCGCTGAACCGCCCCCGGGGAGCGCAAGTGTATTTCTTAGTTAACCGACGTGCGTCTGTGGAGGGAAAAGTCTGCTGTGCGCAGGTGCAAAATAGGAATGATACATGCGTCGGTGTACAAAGTCAATTGCGCTGGGTGCAAGATAGGGCCCAAAATGCATATGAATATCAGTCGTCACTCTTTATCTGCCAGTTATATGCTTTTTAAATGATCAATTTTATGATCAAAGCTCTGTAGTTTTTAAACAATGCAATACAATGATGATTGAGAGATGAACAAATAAACCTTCCTTAAAAGACCGATGATCATATTTTAGACTCATGATTTTTCTAATAAACAATGTTTGGTTAATCAATAAACTTGTTGCTTCAGTCCAGTAAGTGTTTATCTTGAAATATTCAAAGTTATTACATTTATCAGTACAGATTTCACAGCAAAAAGACACGTGAATCACGAGCTGAAGGTGAACATTTGTACAATTATACTATTTACTTATGAACTATAAATCAGGAGAAAGAAGACATGTTGTAGAATGAGCAACAGGATTTTCAGAAAGTTTTGATCATGTTTTCATGTATTAAATATGATACAGTAGGCTTTCTAGGGTTAAACAGTTCATTAATAAGTTAAATATTCAACTTATTTACTGTCAAATGAGATGTAATGTGAAGTCGAGGAAAGGTGTTGATATGAAGGTGTTTGTGTGTTTGCTTACATGTTGTGAAGGACACACCAGCCGCAGTGAGGATCTCTGGAGCTCAGACACTCGAAGCAGCTCGTGTACTGAGAACAGCTCTCCACCGGCACACGCGTCACCTGCACAACACACACACACACACACGTTAATCATATCACACACACAGAGCAAATAAGAGCATAACTGCTGTAAAGCAGCACATCTGTGGTCAGAGCATGAGTCGCTTCAGGCTAGAGATGAGCGCTGGAGGGTGACAAATGTTTGCTGCTTTCTGTGTGTGTGTGTGTGTGTGTGTGTGTGTGTGTGTGTGTGTGTGTGTGTGTGTGTGTGTGTGTGTGTGTGCGTGTAAGGCACAGAATCAGCTTCTCACACGCTGCGCCATCTGAAAGTTACAACAGAAATCAGCATTTGATTGACAGGAACCCTGAATCCCTCCTGCCGAAAACAGAATGACATCAGTGTGTGTGTGTGTGTGTGTGTGTGTGTGTGTGTGTGTGTGTGTGTGTGTGTGTGTGTGTGTGTGTGTGTGTGTGTGTGGAAGAGGAAGCAAATGAGAAATGGAATGAAAGAAGGAAGGAAGTAACAGATGATATATGTACTTACTAACACTATGTATAATTACAAGAAATTAACCAATCCATAACCTATGAATAGATCATTAATAATAATTAGCACTTACTTGTGTAATTATACACAAGTGTATAATATTATTAATAAATAACTTATTAATCTAAGGGCAAATATAAACCCAGAGTGCATGATGGGAAGCCTATGAATCCACTTTAATCACACTCATACACACACACACACACACACACACACACACACACACACAGGTGTGAATATCAGTTTACAGGGTGAGAAACAGTGATGGAGGGATAAAGATAAGCAGAGATGAAGAACAGATGGTGAGATAGTGAGGATGGCGAGGTCAGGTCTGTGTGTGTGTGTGTGTGTGTGTGTGTGTGTGTGCGTTTAGGGTTAAGGGTTAAGGGCACATCCGTTTCTCTGTAAAATTAGTTCACCATATGCAGCCTGTCAGCGTGTGTGCGTGTGCGTGTGCGTGTGTGTGTGTGTGTGTGTAAATATACAGGGTAAAATAAAGAAAATGAATATGCATTAAAGACAACATGTTTGACGCAAGCTTAATATTAATTTGTCATTTTAATACATGGTGAAAGTCATCATGTAACACACACACACACACACAGGCGAGCAGCCGTGAGCGGAGTTCATCTGATATTCAGCGTGTTAAACTGCAGCCTGCAGCAAAAACACACGCAAATGAATTCAAGATAAATGACACACACACACATTACACTGGATGATAGATAGATTCAATCTCAGAGATGAGGAAAACTCAGCACCTCAGGCTTCAAACGTCAATCAAATATGTGTGACACGATGATGACATTACACACACACACACACACACACACACCTCTCTATATCAACCTCTATATCTCAGATACAACAGAAACTCAAAGCTATCAGCTGATGTGGGAGATGGTTGTGTTTTTATAAATGTTAACAGTGATAAGACAACATTCACACAGGACATGCTTTTACATTACGAACATCTCAAATATAATATATATTTTGCAACAAACATGAATAATTACATGAAGGAAGGAATCAGAAAATCAGATTGATAGAAAAAGAGCGAAAACAAAAACATCAAGTTTAAGAAAGTTAAAGGAACAAAAGGAAAGAAGAACATCTAATATATTTATATATGTTGTTTAAGAAATTAAAAGCTACACACTGTAGCCAAACTTAAGTGTGCAATGACATGAAGATGAAACTATTGGTTGCATGATGAGCATCACGTTTGTAAAAACTTTGTGCAGAACTGTCTTGTTGAGTTGGAATGAATGGATTATGCAGAACGAACACACAGCCTACTTGTGGGACTATTAAGATCTCATGCATTTTGACATTTTAATGGTAATCAAGCACATTTTGACATCAAATTCTCATTGCAACACGTTTTGAAAGTGATCTGGTCCAGGTGTTTTTTCCTTGAAATCATCATTATGAAGTGAAGTGTGTAAAAGCGCGTGCTCACCTGTTTGTCCGTGAGTGTGTAGATGAACTGGAGGTCGGGGCTGAACAGCATGTCCCGTAACACCGGACTGCCATCGCTCACCGGGACGCTCTCGTACACCAGCGCCGGTCGGGACGGGCTCACAGAATTAATCAGAATCTGACAAAACAAGAGCATCAACATCTCATTAATATCTCATAACACCAGCGCAATCCTCTCACACACAGAGAAGCACGACACAAACGCTTTCATCATGTGAAAACACAAACATCATTACAATAATTAGGGTTGGGTATCGTTTGGGTTTTTTCCGATACCGGTGCCAAATCGATACTTTAAAAAAAAGAGAGCCTCAAAACGATGGTGAATGACATTAAATAACGGCTTTTTTATTGAAAAAAATTAAATAAATACTTAAAATTTAATATATTAAAATTGTAGAGTAAATATATAAATATAAGTAGTCTAAATACAAAACACAACAAATTTAAATAACAAATTCGCAATAAAACCTAAGCCACCCTAGTGTTGGGCGATATGCTCTATTTTCATATCGTCCTATTGTCAGCCTGTGAGATCGGCGATACACGATATTATCGTGAGGGGGGCGGGGCTTACTTATTTGATTATTAACTTGCTTATTTACTCATCAATTAGCTTGTTTTATTACTTCATTTTATAAATGAGAATCTTTTTCTATTTTGCTAGCAAAGGTGGAGTATTTATCAATAGGCTAAATCAGGTTATTTCCCGGTATAGTGAGTGAGGTAAAAAAAGATCCTAATCATTCTTGTATCTGACTCGGAGTATTTCAACATGTCAGCGGGAAATTTACGGACACACATTATCCTCTCATGCCGTTACAGATGCAGCATTTTGACTGTACTTCTGCATGAGATGAGAACACGTTTTAATAATTTATTGGGTCAAGAAAGAGTCAGAGTTTGTGATATATGTCCTCCTACAAGTGCTCTCTCTGTCTGGATGCACTTCACATATGCGCACCGCACTTCAATAAGTCCAAATAACGCGGGTTAATGTGTTTTAAATGCCGGGAGAAATCAGAGGCAAAAATCTAAAAGTCGATCGGTTATACTTAAACTTATGACTTGACTCTGATAAAGGAAAACGGGTTAATGCGTTTACATGACCACATGAATTGTCAGTTTATTCAGCATAATGAAGTTAATAACGTGCATGTAAACGCGCTCATTCCCTGAAAGTGAAAGCAGAAACGGAGTGAGCTTTCGCTAACGGCGCGTTCTCTCAGAGACAACGGTGGATAACGGTATATATCTTAATTTACTGGCTTAATATTTCTCTTGTGGACTTACATTATTGACAGTGAAAAAATTAGAAGAATATTTCTTGTTAAACAAGTGTTTGAAGTTGCTTTTGATTTTCACAGATGGCAGAGTTGTGCTACGTTCGTGAACTAAAGACTTTTATTAGGCCTAGGCCTGTATCATTTTATTGATATTATCATTAATATTTTGTAATTGTATTTTTTTTTAGTGTTATTAGTGTCATTAAATGTTTTGTTAATGTGCTATGGAAACAAAATTCTGACGAACAACGATGCCGTCTTCTTGGCTCTGAATGATGCGTCTGTTAAAATAAGCACTCTTGACAATTTGTGAATGATCACCTTGCACCTTTTGTTTTTGTTTTTTTGTAATTTTTTAGTCTGTTTTAAAAACATTTTCTTTGAGGAGTCCTCATACGCGCGTGTCGGTGATGTCGCAAGTCTGGTTATGTGGTGATGTCGTTATGAATTTAGGCAAGGCAAATTAATTGTAGTTCCTAATTAATTTAATAACAATACCAGCTTCATAATAATAATAATAATGATTTAATACATTAATGGGAAAACGAGCCAATTATCGTATTGATATGGTCAAAGGCATCTGCCAGCAGCGATATCTCTGACTATCGTCGATACACGATACGATCGTCTATCGGCACAACCCTAAGCCACCCAACCCAAATAAAATAATTGAACACTAAATAACACTACAGTACTAATAACAGCAAAGTAGTCTGTATTCGGTATGCTACAAACCAGCTTTAAATCATATGATCATAGAACACAACACCACAGGCAGACAGAAAAGCGTACGGTCCGAGTGAACTCGAAACCGCACGTTCATGTGACAAGCTCATCAACAAATCATTGGTAACTTTGACCAAAGCCGTTTCAGTACTGTGGAATTTACGAAAACCCAACTGAAGGGGTTCAAAAAGGTTATTAATTGCAAGATGGTTACACAAATGAGATGCAACAACACGCTCAAGTATTTAAGCCATAAACGGAAGATTAGAGATAGGTCGAAAATGATTAAAATCATACGGCGAAGCATTTTCTTTTTTTGGTACAGGAGTTACATCTTTAATGCTGCTGGAACATCCCCCATCTGCAATGAGTCATTTATAATACTGAGGACAGCAGGGCTCAAAACATCGAAGCAAGATTGAAATAAGCTTGTGGGAATAGTATCAATCAAGCAAGTGGTAGATTTCATGCTTGATACCTCCCTTTTGAGAGCCTCATAATCAAGATGTGGGAAATTAGTAAGAGAAATACAAGTAAAAACCCAGATGAACAGAGAGGTGAGACAGTGAGAGCAGATGCAACAGATATTTGCTTGCAAACATTATCAATTTTAGTGTTAAAGAAATGAAAAAAAGAATTACACAGCTGTTGTGAAGCAGGCAAGATGGCGGCAGCATCAACTTTAAGCAGTCTATTTATAGTTTGAAACAAATGTCTGGGATTTCCTTGAGTGTTTTCAATAGTTTGAGAGAAATCAATTAATGCTCTGTAGTCACCCAGAAGATCCTTCCCAGCTAAAAAATAAACATTCAAGCCAGTAAGACGCCATTTGTGCTCCATTATTCGACATGTGTTGTGGCAAATTCATAGTTCTTTTTGCTTCAGGTCTCAAAGTAGTTATTAAGTTATAGCAAATTTGAAGTCCTTGGTTCAGGTCACAAAGAAGTTTCTCAGAGTCGAGGTTCCAGGTCAGAAGAATTAACTTTATTGACAAGCAACAAAGTGAGAAGCCGGCTGGCCATCCGGACATCTGAGGTTACAATGGCCAGTGTTCATGTCTTATACTTTTTCTTATCGCTAGATGCCCAATGGGCACCCTCATATCTATCTCTTCTTCTTTGTCACTCCTTGTTGCCTTGCCCCCATTAGCTACATCTCTCCCTAAACCTTCTTCTATTGGTGGAACATCTCAAAAAACATGTTTTTCTGTCAGCGCATCCCAGCACCTGCATTTACAGACTTTTGGGTACTTTTCCATTCTCTTATCTCTTGTGACCTATTTTCTGCTGGGCATTACAGCATTCAGACTTTTACATGAGACAAGGGAAATTCTTCAACACATGCAGCCTTCCTAGTACGCAGATTGTCATTATACCAAGGAGCAGTGCGGGCTGAAGTACAGTAACCTTATGTGACCTTAGAGGAGCAAAATAGTCAAGATTGGTAACAAGAGCATTGTTTAACTGTGAAACTTTCTCCTCCAAAGATGTAGAATGTAGAGTGGATATAACAGAGTTGGAAAAAAACTGTTTGATCGATAGACTTCCACTGCCGGAATGTTACAGTTCGGATGGTAGGCATACTTCAGTGATGCAGCTCCAGGTTAAAGAAAACAGCTGAATGATCCGACAGTCCTATGTCAACAGTTGATAACGGTGATATTAATGAACCATTTGTAATCACAAGATCCAGGGTAGCCTTTGCAATGAGTCGGGCCAGTTACCAACTGTGAGAAGTTAAGACAGTCAAGGAGCGATAAAAAGTAAAGAGTCACTTCGGTCCACATGTATGTTAAAGTCCCCCACAAGAAGAATTCTGTGGAACTTCAAGCTCAACATTGACAGAAAATAAGCAAATTCTGATGTAAAAGCTGCATGTGACTTAGGGCCCTATCTTGCACCCAGCGCAATTGACTTTGTACATCGACGCATGTATCAGTCCTATTTTGCACCTGCGCACAGCAGACTTTTCCCTCCACAGACGCACGTCGGTTAACTAAGAAATACACTTGCGCTCCCCGGGGGCGGTTCAGCGCAAAGAGGAGGCGTGTTCCAGCGCAAACGTTCCCTCGTGCTATTTTACAGGTTTAGAAAACAATTCCGCCACTGGCCAAAAAAAAAACAGTTTAAAGTCAGTGGCGCGTTGCGCATGTTATTCATATGCTATTTTAAGGGCCATAATCAATGTAGCGTGTGCTCAACGCGCATACACTTTGATTCTCTCATCTACACACAGACGCAGCAGTTTTCATTTTTGCAAATCATACATTATTACGATAGATAGATAGATAGATAGATAGATAGATAGATAGATAGATAGATTATTATACGCCTGTTTAACCGAAGCTAATTTGGGTGTGTTTCTCCATCCCCAATGTCACTTCTCTGTGTTTTACGGCCCTGACGAGAACGTCGGTCTCCTCGGCTGTGAACCGCTCCTGGCAAATCCGCCGTTATAATAGGAATCCGCCATGGAACAAGCGCGCCTGCTCTTAAAGGGAATGTGAGATGAGGCTCTGATTGGTTTATTTCATGTTACGCCCAAACCACACCTATGAGTAATGAAGCTACTTCAGACCAACCCATTTTAGATTTGCGTCGGGAGCAAGAGTCATTTATCCCGCCGGTATAATAGCAACAGCGCCCGAGACCCGCCCACAAAGTTACTTGCGTTTCGCATTTGATACTTGCGTTTCAGATCATTAAAATAGGGCCCCTAATCTTAGGTGGTTTGTAGACTGTAGCAATTATGGTATATGTAGGAGCAGAAATACTCAAAACCAGGCATTCAAATGACGAGAACTGGGAAACAGCTTATCTTGAATTGTAGATTATAAACCACAATAATGTAATAATAATATATAATAATTAGTGCTGTCAGTTAAATGCGCTATTAACGGCGTTAATGCAATTTTTTTTTAATTGTCAATTTTTTATCGCTCTTTTTGGCCTAGCAAACTTTGTCGTTTTTTTCACATGCTGTTGCAACAACTAGTAACGTTAGAAAAACTACAACACCACATCGGATCTAGCTAGACCGGAAACAAAACAACAGGCACTCCGCACACACTTGTTTGGGCTTGCGAGCTGGCCAAAGAGTAGTAGTCTAGGCTAACGTTACGTTTTGAGTGGATGTCGAGCGTGAAATGCCGAAATGGATGCCAATAAGATTCTGAATGGAAAGTTTACTTTTAAAAAGTTGCCAAATGGTTCCATTGACAAGACCAAAGTGATCTGTGTGTTTTGTCATTGTGAACTGAGCTATCATCGCAGCACGTCCAGTCTGAAACACCACTGGATGGCCAAGCACACAGCTGATGCGAATTCTCTGATGCGATTATTTGCTCCAAGTGAGAATGTTTTACCGTTTTACTCGATTTACCGATCAATCTACGTTTCTACTCTCATCTATGGTCATGAGCTGTGGGTCATGACCGAAAGAATAAGATCCCGGATACAGGCGGCCGAAATGAGCTTTCTCCGCAGGGTGGCTGGGCGATCCCTTAGAGATAGGGTGAGAAGCTCAGTCACTCGGGAGGAGCTCAGAGTAGAGCCGCTGCTCCTCCACATCGAGAAGGGCCAGCTGAGGTGGCTCGGGCATCTCTCCTGGACGCCTTCCCGAGGAGGTCTATCGCCTCCACGTCCCACCGGGAGGTGACCGCGAGGAAGATCTAGGACACGCTGGGGGGACTATGTCTCCCGGCTGGCCTGGGAACGCCTCGGTATTCCCCTGGAAGAGCTGGAGGAAGTGTCTAGGGAGAGGGAATTCCCAGCCCCGTATAAGCAGTGGTGTGAAGTAACGAATTACAAATACTCACGTTACTGTAATTAAGTAGTTTTTTTCAGAAATTGTACTTTTTTGAGTAGTTTAAAAATTGTGTAATTTTACTTTTACTTGAGTATATTTTAAGTGATGTATCGGTACTTTTACTGCTCTATTTGCCCTGTACCTGCCGTCGCTACATTATATATTTATTTTTATAATAAGTCATGTGACTCCATGCGTGATTCCCGTCAAATCAAATCTCGCGCGCGGAAAACTTTGCATCAAACCAGCATCAAACAGAAACACCTGGCGCCAATTTATTTTAATCATGGAGGATGAGGAGGGAGGAAGTGTGTTGGTGGATGCGTCAACATGCAACAGCTCAAATACAGCACTTCAGCATCCTTGGCCATACCTAAAAGAGCTTTTTGAAGTGAAGACGAAGAAGGGCAATTGTGTGATTATGTCATGTCAACTTTGCTTGCCTAAGCCAGCTGAAATCTCGGCATTCAAGAATTCTTCCTCTAATTTGAAAAAACACATAGAGGTAAGTTTCGAATATCTGTTAAGTATCATATATCTTGTTTAATTGTATAATAAAATTCATCATATAGTGCGCAAGTTTGTTCATGTAGGCCTATGGGTTTATCATGAGTGTGAATGTTTGACAACCGAAATTATTCTGCCAAAAATAGCAAAAAAAGCACTGTGAAAAGATCGAATAAATTTTACCGGACAATGGTGTTTTTGATGACGCGATCATAGCAACCATGATAGCTACCAGCCTAGAGTAAGAGGCACGCGTGCTTTATAAAAGGGATGTTGCTGGTTACTGTATGATGACTGAAATCATGAAATTGCCTTAAACAATTGTTAAAAAATAAACTGCAGAATGTTACTTTTTTTTTTTTTAATACACGCACAAATGATATGTATTCTGTTAACGCTGCACGAGCTTGCGGTGCCATCTGCTGGAAACACTTAATTTATTTTGTTTGTTTACTAGGCTTCAAAGCATTAAGCATTAACCTATCATCACTGCTAGATTTGTGTCCCTTACATCGATTTCGTTTAGCATGTAAATGCATTAACCTGCTTTCTGTCGACTTATTGAAGTGGATATTTTAATGTAACGTGTTCTCACATGGTGATTTAAAATTTTAGTTCATGTATAGCAAATAACTTTCATAAAACATCAGACTTACAGTACCAGTCAAAAGTTTGGAAACACTACTATTTTTAATGTTTTTGAAATAAGTCTCTTATGCTCATCAAGCCTGCAGTTAAAAAAAACAACAACAACAAAAAACAGTAATATTATGAAATATTATTACAATTTAAAATAATGGTTCTCTTTTTTAATATACTTTAATTTATTTTTGTGATGCAAAGCTGAATTTTCATCAGCAAGTACTCCCGTCTTTGGTGTCTTATGATCCTTCAGAAATCATTCTAATATGCTGATTTATGATCAATGTTGGAAACAGTTGTGCTGCTTAATATTTTTTTTATAACCTGAGATACTTTTTTCAGGATTATTTGATGAATAAAAAGTTAAAAAGAACTGTATTTATTTAGAATAGAAATCTTTTGTAACAATATACACTACCGTTCAAAAGTTTGGGAACAATAACTATTTTTTTTTTTAAGAAATTAGTACTTTAATTCAACAAGGATGCGTTAAATTGATAAAGGGTGATGGTAACGATTTATATTGTTAGAAATGTTTTTATTTTGAATAAATGCTGTTTTTATGAATAAATGCTGTTAACGTTTTACTCATCAATGAATCCTGAAAAAAGTATTCCAAAAAAATATATTAAACAGCACAACTGTTTCCATCATTGATAATAACTGAGTATCAAATCATCATATTAGAATGATTTCTGAAGGATCATAAGACACCAAAGACTGGAGTACTTGCTGATAAATTCAGCTTTGCATCACAAAAATAAATTACATTTTAAAGTATATTAAAAAAGAGAACCATTATTTTAAATTGTAATAATATTTGATAATATTACTGTTTTTTTTTTAGTTTTTTGTTTTTTTAACTGCAGGCTTGATGAGCATAAGAGACTTCTTTCAAAAACATTAAAAATAGTACTGTTTCCAAACTTTTGACTGGTACTGTATATTTAAATCAAGTTTATTTTTTTAATTGCGAGCAAAAATGATCAGTGGTGAAAATTGTGTTACTCAATTCTGAAGTGTGTTCTTTTTACAGAGAAAACATCCAGTGAAATTAAAGCAGTACAATGAATGCATCTTGAAAAGAAAGAACTCAGAAGAACAGAGGTGTGATTCAGCTGTGAAACAGATGAAGATTAAAGACTTCGCTGTGTCCTGCAGGCAGGTTACTCAGTCCACAATTGACAGGCTTGTAGTTGAGTTTGTCTGTGAGAGCCTTCAGCCCTTTACCATAGTTGAACTTCCTACATTCAAAAATCTAATCTGTACAATGCAACCTAGCTGTACAGTTATGTCCAGACCAACTGTGAAGCTGAGAATCAAGGAAGCAGCCGCAAAGATAAAGAAAAACATCATTGCTGAGATGGCAAAAGTCAGTTATATAGGTACCACTACTGACTGTTGGACAGCACATCAACGCAGTTACATCGGTGTAACAGCACACTGGATTGATGAACCTACTCTGGAAAGAAGGTCTGCTTCCATTGCCTTCAGACGCTTGAAAGGTTCACATACATTTGATTTGCTCGCAGGGACCTTGGATGACATCCACTCGGAATATGGCATCTCAGAAAAAATTGTCAGAACGACAACTGATAGTGGATCAAATTTTATCAAAGCCTTTAAAGTGTATGGTGAACAGAGTCAGGAAGAGTTAATTGGTGCTGACACTGCTGAGGCAGTGACACTGGAGTGTGAGAACGATGAAGAAGGATTTGAAGTTCAGGACACCCATTTTAAACACTAACAGTGGGTTGGAGTATCATCTACCCAAGCATCAGCGTTGCGCGTGTCATCTTCTTAATTTGGTGGCTACTGTGGATGCTTCCAAGGCAGAGGACAGCAGTGAGGTATTTCAGCAGCTTTCCCGTTCAACATTTGCAAAATGCCAGGCATTGTACAATAAAACCAGCCGGTCTGCCATCAGTGCTGAGATTGTGCAAGAAGAATGTAAGCTGCAGTTCATTCAGCCCAACCACACACGATGGAATTCAGTATACAATGCTGCAGAGAGGGTAATGCGGATCCTAATGGAGCAGGGAGAAGCATCCCTTCGGAATGTATGTGCAGCATTCAAAATGAAAATGTAAGTCTGTTTGCTCAATCTCACTTTGTTTTACTTGGAATAGTAAAGAAATTGTTCACTTAAAACTGAAAACTGTCACTTACACACCCTCAAGTTGTTTCAAACCTGTATGAATGTCTGTCTTCTGCTGAACATAAAATAAGATATTTTGAAGAATGTCGGTATTCGGTAACCAAAAAGTTGATGGACCCCATTGACTTCCATGGTAGGAAAAAAAAATGCTGTCAATGGGGTCCATCAACTGTGTGGTTACCAACATTCTTCAAAATATATTCCTCTGTGTTCAGCAGAAGAAAGAACTTCATACAGGTTTAAAACAACTTGAGGGTGTGTAAATGACAATTTTTATTTTTAAAGGAGCTGTATGTAGTTTTCAGCGGCCTCTAGCGATGATGTTTCAGATTGCAACCAATAAGTTTACAAGCGCGTGCTCGAATTTATGAGCGAGCACTGTGGGTACCGGCCAGACTGAGACGAAACACACAAAGCATCCCACAACATGTTGGAAACTCAGGTAAACTCCCACTGCAACGTTACAATAATAGGCTACTTTTATCAGCTTGACGTTGAACTAATGCTCCATGCTCGTACCATGATAAGTATGAAACCCTATCAACCGTGCCGAATTTTGCCACTGCAAGCACCACTTCACATTTTCTTCAGGAAATGTACATTCTAGGTTTGTAGATAATGTTTCTCCATGATTCAAATGCCCTGCCGATGTTGATTCGTGTTTTTTACCCAAAGTTCATCCGATTCACGTCTGGCCTTACGAGCTTCAGCAGAAAAAAAACGTACTCGGTTACTAACGTAACCTCGGTTCTCTCTAGAAGAGGGAACGAGTACTGCGTTCGTAGAACGCTGCGGGAAAAGTCTCTTTTCACGAAATACTGAAGCAAAATTATCCTTAATTTTCATATTTGTAAAACGCATTGCGGCAGTGCACAGCCATGGCGAGACGGCTCGCTCACTCATTGGCTGTTCTGCGGCAACTGCATGAGCCTATCGAGCGAGGGCTGATGCAACATCAGACCAATGAGAGTGCTTCGCGCGCTCCTCGTCACATCCCGCCGAAACGGGTGTGGCCATCCCCTATAAAAGGAGCTCGAGTAGGCTGATTCAACTGGTTTTCATCGCCGAAGCGAACCAGAGCGAACCGCGCGCACGGCAGGGAACGCAGTACTCGTTCCCTCTTCTAGAGAGAACCGAGGTTACGTTAGTAACCGAGTACGTTCTCTTACGAGAGTTCTCTCGTACTGCGTTCGTAGAACGCTGCGGGAACCACTTGTAAGACGCCGTGCGTGCTGGGATGAGAAAACACCGACCACTGGAAGCTAGTCCAGGTATACAGTGCATAATCGCCCGGTAGACTCGGAGAGTCTGGAGGGGGGGGGGGGGGGACAACCACCCTCAGATAGCTGCGTCCTAAGACGCGATATAACATCACATAGGCAGGGGGAGGCCTGGCTAATGTGGGAAATGTGGGTCTTACGCAAGTTTGCCCAGATATATGCGCCCCTAGGCGCGAAACAGCACCACATAGGCAGGGGAAACCTGGCTGATGTGGGAAATGTGGGACTTACACACTTTCGCCCAAATAGGTGCGTTCTAGACGCGATATAACATCACATAGGCAGGAGGGAGCCTGGCTAATGTGGGAAAAACATGGGTCTTGCACAATTCTGCCCAGAAAACTTCGGCGGCGCTGTGCGCCTGCGATATCAGTGCCGTGTTTAGACAGCTGACTCGAATACACCGAAATACTTGGCTTGCAAGTGCGGTGAAGTCTTCGGTGGCGTTGTGCGCCTGCGAAATCAGTGTCCTGGTTAGACAGCTGATTCGGCTAAACCGAAAACAACCTGGCCTGCAAGGCGGGAACTTCTAGGTTGTAGAACCTTATGAATGTAGACGGCGAGGCCCAGCCCGCCGCCGTACATATTTCCTGTAAGGAAATCCCGCTAGACCAGGCCCACGATGAGGCAACGCCTCTCGTGGAATGCGCTCTAATGCCCAACGGGCACTGAAGGCCCTTGGTAGTATAAGCCATTGTTATGGCGTCAACCACCCACCTGGACAGGCTCTGTTTCGAAACAGCCGTTCCCTTGGAACGTCCACTGAACGAGACAAAGAGCTGCTCCGTCTGTCTGAAGGCAGCGGAGCGGGACACATAAGCTCTTAAAGCCCTATCGGGGCAAAGACAGCTCGAGTCCCCTTCCTCGTTTGATCCCGGCAGGGCAGACAGGGAAATAACCTGAGCCCTAAACGGAGTGTTGAGGGATTTCGGCACGTAGCCGTGCCTAGGTTTGAGTATGACTTTGGAGTCATTGGGCCCAAACTCCAAGCACGTTGGACTCACAGAGAGCGCGTGCAGATCGCCTATGCGCTTCACCGAAGCGAGGGCCATCAAAAACACCGTTTTGAAAGACAGATGTTTGAGGCTGACAGATTGGATAGGCTCAAAGGGGGGACCTTTCATGGCTGCCAAGACCGTAGAAAGGTCCCACACCGGGACTGAGGGAGGTCTGGGGGGATTCAGCCTCCTAGCTCCCCTGAGGAAGCGGATGACTAAATCGTTCCTTCCCAGTGACTGGCCTGGCGTTGCTGTCGAGCACGCTGCGATAGCCGCCACATAGACTTTGAGCGTGGAAGGGGATCTGCCCTTGTCCAACAGCTCTTGTAGGAAGGAGAGAACCTCCGTCACCTCACAATCGAGGGGTGACAGGCCCCGAGTTGTACACCAGCTGGAGAAAACCGACCACTTCGAGGCATAAAGCCGCCTGGTGGAAGGCGCTCTAGCCTGAGTGATGGTGTTCAGCACTCCATCCGTGAGACTAACGGGTAACCGTTGAGCGTCCACGCATGAAGGGACCACAGCTCTGGGTGTGGGTGCCAAATCGAGCCCCTGGCCTGCGAGAGGAGATCTCTCCTCAATGGCACTGGCCATGGAGCGGAGTCTGCTAACTGCATCAGGACTGGAAACCAGGCTTGGTTGTCCCAGAACGGTGCTATAAGCAGTACTGGGCATTTCACTTCCCTGACTCGCTCCAGCACCTGAGGTAGGAGGGAGACTGGGGGAAACGCGTATAGCGGGCAGTGCGGCCACTTGTGGGACAGTGCGCTGTCGTTCTTCGAAAAGAACACGGGGCAATGAGCGTTTTCTGGGGACGCGAATAGGTCCACCTCCGCCCTGCCGAATCTCTGCCACAACAGCCGGACTGTGTGTGGGTGTAGAGACCATTCGCCCGTGGGAACGTTGTTCCTGGACAGCCTGTCTGGACCCAGGTTGAGTGTCCCGGGCACATGCACCGCTCTGAGCGAGCGCAGGTTGCGCTGAGCCCATATTAGGAGGCGCTCGGCCAGCCTGAAAAGGGAACTGGATCCGAGACCGCCCTGGCGATTTATGTAGGACACCACGGCCGTGTTGTCCGAGCGGACTACGACGTGTTGGTCCTTGATGTGGGGACAAAAGCGCGTCAGCGCGTTGTGAACTGCTAGCATTTCCAGGCAGTTGATATGATGGAGCTTTTCTCGTTCTGACCAAAGGCCAAAGAACGGCCTGCCCTCGAGCAGCGCTCCCCATCCCGAGGTGGATGCGTCCGTAGACACCACTTTCACTCTCGAGGAAGTCCCCAGGCTTACACCTGAACGGTACCAATCGCCCGCCGCCCATGGTCTCAGGGCTGCTGCGCAGTCTTGATCGACTTTGAGGCGCAATCGGCTGAGTGCCCACGCTCCGCGTGGCACTCGCGCTTTCAACCAGAACTGCAGAGGGCGCATGCGAAGCAGGCCCAGCTGGAGAACTGATGATGCTGAGGCCATGAGGCCCAGCATCCTCTGAAACCGTTTGAGCGGGATAATCGCACCGCAGCGGAAGGACCTCGCTGCGTGCTGTATGCGCAGCGCGCGCTGTTGTGACAGCTGCGCCGTCATAGAACGAGAGTCCAGAACGATGCCCAGAAACGATATAGTTTGGCTGGGGTTCAGGGAGCTCTTCGTCCAATTGATCGTGATACCAAGATTCTCGAGGTGATCGAGTAACATGGTTCTGTGCTCCACGAGCTGAGATCGTGATTGAGCTATGATCAGCCAGTCGTCCAAATAGTTCAGCACTCGCATGCCCCTGAGTCTGAGGGGAGCGAGCGCTGCGTCCATGCACTTCGTAAATGTACGGGGTGCCAGGGACAAGCCGAATGGCAGGACTGTATACTGGTATGCCCGGCCCTCGAAGGCGAATCTCAAGAATCGCCTGTGGCGTGACGCTATCTGTATTTGGAAATACGCGTCCTTTAGATCTATCGACATAAACCAGTCTTCTCGGCGAATGTGCGCGAGGATTTTGCTGGTCGTGAGCATTTTGAAACTGCGTTTCACTAAAGCTCTGTTTAGTCGTCTTAGATCTAGTATGGGTCTGATACCACCGTCCTTTTTGGGGACTAGGAAGTATCTGCTGTATAGCCCCCCTTCGCTTTGAGCTTGGGATACATGTTGTATCGCCCCTTTGCTCAACAGTTTTGATATTTCGGCGCGAAGTAGGTGTGCTACTTCTGAATTCACCGTAGTTTCGACGCGCGCTGTGAAGCGTGGAGGGCGTCGACAAAACTGTAGCGAGAAGCCTCTCTTTATAATGTCTAGCACCCAGTCCGAAACCCCTGGAAGCGCGGCCCATGCGTCTGCATGGCCGGCTAGGGGTTGGATGCGAAGCGCGCTCTGTTCGCTGTGCGACGGCGGCGCTTCGGGGGGCGCTAGCATAGGCGTTACGCCTGAGACATTTGAGGCGGGGAGCGCGCGTAATACAGCGGGCAAAACGCTCATCCTCGACCGCGCTACAGTGTTTATCTGAGCGAGGGAGGTCTGAGGAGGTCTCATGGGACTCATGCAGCCTACAAGTGAACGTGGGCGGGGACCGGGCACGTTTACTGCTTTGGCCGCGCTGTCTGCTTGAACAGAGCGGGCGCGCACAGGTCCCGTTTTTACAGGGAGCCTGTGGCTTGCCAGACATAGCGTTTGTGGGCACTGGGAAGTGGGCACTTTGACTATGTTTGGGGCGCGATCGAACTGCGTCGATCTTATGAGTACGGGCCCTGTGTGCAGGGCTGTGCTTGTGTGTAGGGATGGGCACAGAGAAGTGGGCATCAACACTACATTTATAGCACCATCGGCCTTGGCCGGGACACCAGAAAATACACTCTTTTCGGGATTTATCTGGGTAGCCGTAAAAACGGCTTTTGTGTGCAGGCAAGCGGGCAGCTGTGCGGGCTTGTGCTCTGCTGAGAACGCTGAAGCAGTCGCAATTCCTGGGACTGAGACAGCGGTGCGCTTTGGTGAGGGCCCGGTCGCAACGGGGCTTACACACCTGCGCTTTCCTAGGCGTGCTAGGATTTCTTTGGGGCTTCCGGCTTCAACACAACCCTTGGTCGCGGCCCGCGGTGAGTGGGGCGGCGGCTAGTAGAGCGAGAGCGAGGGCGTGAGCTGCGCTGCTGTCGCTGTGAGGGGGCGGCCGAAGGCGGGGGCTGAGGCTGTGAGCTCCGAGGGGCCCGTTTCTCACGGCCCGCTGCAGAACTGGGGCGCTTCGGCAGGAAGTGCTTGAACGCCTGTGACGCTTTCTGGGCTTCGGAAAATCTCTCCACGAGCTCGGAGAGAGAAGATCCAAAGAGGCCAGCGGAGGATAGCGGGGCGTCGAGGAACGCGTTGCGCTCTGCATCAGCCATCTCCGTGAGCGTCAGCCACAAATGCCTCTCGGCTACGGTAGCGGAAGCCATACAGCGTCCCATGGCTTGTGCTGCAGCCTTGGTAGCGCGGAGGGAAAGATCCGACGCGCTTCTCAGGTCCGCGATGCAGATAGCTTCAGGTCCTATCTCGTCCAGTTTGCGGAGGAGATCGCCTTGAAAAACCTGAAGCGTGGCCATGGTGTGCAGAGCCGATGCCGCCTGCCCAGCGGCGGAGAAGATCCGCGCGAGCATCGACGACGTCATGCGGCAGGCTTTTGACGGCAGCGCTGGCTTAGTCCGCCGTCCAGCAGAGGGCGGGCAAAGGTGGGCTGCTATCGCCTGTTCCACCGGCGGCAGAGTGAGGTAGCCTCGGTCCTGAGCATTATCCAGGGAGGAAAATGCTGGGGATACAGACGAACGAGTTCGTGCAGAAAAGGGAGCGTTCCAGGCCTTCGCCACTTCTTCATGAAGCTCAGGAAGAAACGGAGCGGGCTTAGACACAGGAGAAGTGCGCTCACCAGGGAGGAAGCTACCATCAAGCCGGGTGCGCGAGGGGAGTTCCGGTGCAGACCACTCGAGGCCGAGGCTCGCCGCGGCCAACGCGAGTACTCGCATGAGCTCCCTCTCGATGCTAGCTCTAGCCGACGGCTTTCGGGCAGGAGGCGTGAGATCCGCAGAGCTCGCCCAGTCCTCACTGCCTGAAGCTAGCAGAGAGCAGGAATCCTTTTCGACCGACTCGACTTCAGAAACAACTTCCTCAGATGAAGCGGCGGCAGACTGCGGGCGCTGAGCATCAGGAAGTGCTTCGGGGGAAGCCGGCGAAGCTGGCGGGCGAGCCGGCGAGCTTAGTCGGGAAGAGGTGGGTTCCGGGGCCCGCTGCGAGCGGCGCTTCTTACGGCGCGGCACCGCGGCGGGGGGCGCAGGCTCGGAGAACTGCGCCAGGCGAGTCCGCAGAGTCGCCATGGGCAAAAGCTCGCAGTGAGGGCAGCCGCCGTCAGCGAGCGCGAGCGCTGCGTGATCTTCGCCCAGACAGGAGACGCAAATAACGTGGCGGTCTCCCTCGGTGAGCGGGGCTCGGCACGAGCCACAGGATGGCATCTTGAAAAAGACGCGGCTCTTTTAGGGGTGAGTGTTCGGGGAACACTGCACACACACACACAGAACAGAGCAGATAAAGGATATGAAGCGCCGGAAAGCGCAGCAGGTACGGCAGTAGAAGGCGGCGAAGGCCAGCGGCTTCAAGGGCTCGTCCCGCTGAAAAGCTTGCCTCGACGACGCTTGCTTCTCCGTGATCCAGCGATGCGTGAGCTTCGCTGAAGAGATGAAAATCAGTTGAATCAGCCTACTCGAGCTCCTTTTATAGGGGATGGCCACACCCGTTTCGGCGGGATGTGACGAGGAGCGCGCGAAGCACTCTCATTGGTCTGATGTTGCATCAGCCCTCGCTCGATAGGCTCATGCAGTTGCCGCAGAACAGCCAATGAGTGAGCGAGCCGTCTCGCCATGGCTGTGCACTGCCGCAATGCGTTTTACAAATATGAAAATTAAGGATAATTTTGCTTCAGTATTTCGTGAAAAGAGACTTTTCCCGCAGCGTTCTACGAACGCAGTACGAGAGAACTCTCGTAAGAGAACTTTTTTTTTTCTTTTCTTTTTATCAATATGTGGAGTTTGTGTTGGAGTCGGTGTTTTGAAACGCAGGTCGTTTCTTAGTGTTATCAGACATGTCATAAGTTGCATAAGTCATAAGTCCATGTCATAAGTTGCAGTGTCGTCGCTGTTGAGTGCAAAGTCAGTAGGCTAGACGAGGCGACTCAGGCGAGAGGATGGATGAATTGGATGGATACTTGGCTTGTGCCTCAGAAGAGATGCAACTGCTTCACTCATTTCCTTTGGTGAAAAGGCTAAGCCTTAAACTGAACACACCCTTTCCTGCCTCTGCTGCATGTGAGCGCCTTTTTAGTTGTGCTGGGCAGCTGTTTCCCCTAAACGAGCAAGGCTGGACAGTACAAATTTTGAGAATCAGCTCATTGTAAAACTGAACAACAAATTCAAAATGTAAGCTCGTTGTTGACCCCTACATTAAAATTGCTGCAAGTCTGCGTTCATGTTGAGAGACTTTGTCAGTTATTGCATGTTATATTCACTTCATTAATCTAATCTGTGCTACCGGCTCATCTTTTTACGTAAAATTGTTAATGTACAATGCTTTGCAACCTTTTTCAATTAACCTGCAAGAAAACCTTTACAGAATGGTTGTCATAAATGTTACCAGATTATTATTGGTTGCTTTCTCAAATATTACATGGCTGTATTTTTAGTGCTAGCAGTCAAAAATAAAACTGTTGGAGAAATATTGAAATACTGTTTCTTTTCTTTTTTCTTTTTTTTTTGTTCTTTCTGTGAATCTGGGATAAAAGAGTAAGCTACATTTTCAATTTGCAGGGTATAAGGTGGACTAACATTCATAGCATAATACTCACTACTCACTACTCTTGAGTACTTTTAAAAGGGCTACTTTTTACTCCTACTTTGAGTAGTATTTAGGACAGGTACTTTTACTCTACTATCACAACATTTTTTTTGACAAGTAACAGTTCTTTTACTTGAGTATGCTTTTTCAGTACTCTTTACACCACTGCGTATAAGCGGAAGAAGATGGATGGATGGATGGATGGATGGATGGATGGATGGATGAAATAGTCCTCCATCGGCCAGTGCCGATAATTCAAATATCGGCCGATAAAACCACTTTCCACAGCGCATCAATGCCTAAATCAGAACAATAGAATCTATCAACTATAAACAATTCATGAAAACCACAGCGCAACAATCTTCTCCAAATCTCTGCCTAACACATCTAGACTGTTTAAAACACTCGCTATTTGTAGTTAATGAACAGTTACAAACATTCCCAAGCACAACACCTGAATCTATCAGCATTAGGCTAAACACTTAATAGTAAATGTTAGGTGAACAAAGAGATCAAATCTAAAGCTGTCTGTCTCTTACCTTCTTCAATCGGCCGTTGCGTGTTCCTGCGAAGACCACCGTGTTCCCGCGATAATCGTACGCAGCGACTGAAGTCATTCCGTCATCTTTGTCGATGAAGAGGGGAATGCCCTCGATGGTGCTGGTGCCCCCTAGAGGCTGGTTAAGAACCAGCCCGCAGAAATTATCATCGATCTGGAGAGGCTGAAACAGAGAGAGAGTTAGAGACTCTGCCAAAAGGGTCAATGACTGGGTAAGGGTGGGTTTTACTAAAAACAGTTTCAGCAGAAGACACACACACACACACACACACACACACACACACACACACACACACACACTCACTCACACTCACTCACTCACTCACTCACACACATAAACTCACACACACACACACACATACACTCACACACTCACGTCACACACACACACACACACACACACACACACACACACACACACACACACACACACACACACACACACACACACACGTACACACACACACATACACGTACACACACACACATACACGTACACGCTATTACATGGATGCCAAAATGGGAAAGCAAGGTCACTGTATTGCAGGAAATGTATTGAGGGTGATGTAAGGATACAAAAGTTAGCAAGTGGGAAAAGGCTAATAGTATATACAATTATCAATGTACTGTTCTTGTTATTTCCCAACAGAGAGAGAGAGAGAGAGTATGGAAGTAAAATAATGTTTACTTGAAATGTTTTTGAAACAAAAAAGCTTGTTTAATTGCACTACTTGCAAATATGCATTGCATTAATCCTGCTTGCATTTTGATGCATTGAATTTTTAGGGCTTGCATTTTTATAGGCTTAAATTCAACATGGTTGTATATTTGTATATTGGTTGTATATCCATATTAACCTTTCAGATTTCACTTCCAAAATATTCATTCTGTTTAAAAAAACCTATAATATTCAACAGGCAATTTTTGGTCCATTTTATTTCTCCACAAATTCAGTGATTCAAATTCGACAGAAAATTCAACATTTGACATCTGGGAACGGCAGGAATATCAGTAGATTGATGCAGTATTCTCTCAATCCTCATGGGTCACGCAGAGAAGATGAGCATTACATTCACTCAAAACTGTGTGTGCTGAAGTAATTACATTCTCTCACACACACAAACACACATTCACACTTTACTAGTGAGGTGAAAACTAATACAGGACTAAACAGGTTGCAGAAAGACAAACCAAAAAAACACACACAAACATAATGCCAGGGTTCCACCAGATCTGCACACTCCGCCCACTCGTTCACTCTCCCCGGAATACTGATTCACCACACCTGCACCTCATCATCACCTCATCACCAACTCCCTTTATAATCCCACTGCATCTTCAGGTCACTGTCTGATATTGTCTCAACATAGATGCACAAGATTCAGTCTAAAGACTTACCCGATCTACCTACCTGCGATCATCTTTTTCAGTCTCCTATTCCCGTCTTCCATCTGCCATCTCCGCTGATCACCATCATCGTCCATTCTCTGCTCTGGTTTCATCTCCACTTGCAAAGACATTCATATTACTCATTCAAAGTCCATTCATCATCTAAGTACTGCATTACCTACTCACCATAACATCTGCTGGTTCTGTGCTTCTGTTCTCAATAAATCATTGTTGATCTTACTCACCTGCCTGACTCTTCACTAAACCTGACACATAACTCCACGACTGTGTGTGTTTATGTGGACAGAAATTTGTATAATGACATGGGTATTACACTGGTATTACAACGTGATAGTGATTTATGAGGACATTTCCTGAGTCCTCATATTTAAATTGGATTTAAAATATTTAAAAACATACTAAACAGTGTTTTATTAAAAATTTTAAAAAAGTTTTGCTCGATGGGTAGGTTTAGGGGTCGGGTTAGTTTAGGGGGATAGAATATATTCTAATGTATGTACAGAATAAAAACCATTATGCCAATGGAATGTTCTCACAAGTATAGCAAAACAAACATGAGTTTGTGTGTGGTCTTCAGACTGCTGATTATGTGAGGCGAAACCAAACATGACAGAGAGAGAGACATGTGACTATATAAACTACGTTCTAACAATTTCATGCATTAAACGAGTTATTAAACGCACTGCCCTGATCGGATCAGTGTGAATCATTCAAGCAGCACCAGATTTTCAACATTCTGTTCTGATGAGGTTTAAATGGCTGATTTCTGTGTTTCTGTGAGTAAGAGTACACATGTGCTTCTGTCAGACGGACGGCAGTAAATAGGTTAATTAGCAGTGATCTCAATCTCTGAAAATGGCCATGAGATAAAATTACGTTAAGTCAGTGGTAAGCACAGTGTGAAGAGCCTATTATAATTTGTTTTTTACTCTATAAATCCTGAAAAAAAGTGTAAAAAATATTGAATGGTTTCTAGAGCTGAAGTATTTAGACATCACAAGTTCAGCCACTCTGTATCGGTTTTGTTTCCAAAAAATGTCTTTCATTCTCTATTAATCCACCCGCTTAGAGCTCTTTAAATATAGAGAAAGGGAAAGAGATCAAACGGATTTGGAACGAGTCAGAAAAATAAAACAAGAAAATTGAAGAAAATTGCGTCAACGTCCACGTCCACCTTAAGTACAGCAGATCAGTAATATTGTTGAATATTAAATGTCCCCAACTAATGGATGAATGTATGATTATGATTCAGGCAGCATTACAGGTCAGAAGTCAGATTGGATCAGAACATTCAGAATATTTATACAGTCTACAGTCTAGAATATAACTACAGCCCCACAAACTTCCCAGAATGTTTTAAATGCCTCCATATTCAATGCACTAGCAATATGATGAGTTAAATCAGGTAGTAAGGCTACTAGAATCTAAAACATTCTAGTAGGTGGGTCTCCAGGACTGGAGTTGAGAAACACTACTATAGAGGACTTTACTAGGCCACTCCTCAAAGTTCCCAGTTGTCCTACCCGGATGACCCTAGTATGATCTACAATTTCTCCACTCATATCTAATCACAATCACCCTTTGCACCAAGAAAATGGAAGCTGAATTCTAGCAGAGACAATTACTGAAGCACACCCATTCATCCAATCCAACAAATCAATCGTCATAGCCATGCAGTGTCTTAATGGCCTGCCATCAGAGACTTACCGTGTTGATGCATGGTAGCTCCTTGTTGAGTAGCCAAGGCAAAGACAGCCTGCCCTCTCCTCTATAGCATGATTGAATCCTTTCCTTTATCTTCTCCTTTATTTTGGTTAGCGTGAACAGGCAGAGTGCTGACTCTTTTGGGGGTTTGGCTCGGTTCTTCTGGCCTTGGGAGAAGACTGTAAACAATATGTCCTCTTGCTCAGACACTCCCAAAGAGTTTGCAAGTTGCCTTCCGGGTTTGCTCAAGTAGGCGTCCTGGATCAGCCGATACTCTACGCCATCTTTGGTGCATCCAATTGGGAACTCCACGTAGGAATAGAATTCGGGATCATTGATACAGAGTCGGACGATCTTAGAGGTGAAGAACTGTTCCCCGCTGGCATCAGGAGAAGTTAGTTGGGTATCCAGCTGCAAGGTCAAGTAGTAGACAAACTGCTCACTGCTAAAGCTGTATATGTAGTAGATGTCAAACGCCGGGAATTTGGAAAGCGTATCCGACGGGATCTTCAGCTGCGACGAGACAAACTCGTCCTGGTGGACAAAGCTGAACATGTCAGCATCTTCCTCATTGGCCATCAACTTACGGCTGGAAAGTGTTGGGAAGTACTCCGATTTCCCATCGATGGGCGTCCCAATGAAAAGCTTGCTGATATGACCCTCAGAGATGATGACACCAGACATGGTTCCCGACTCAGTGACGCTGGAGAGGTAGTGTTCCTTGCGGTGTTGTGGCTTGCCAAGCACGAAAAGGTCTTCCAGGCGCAGAAACTGACAGATGCCTTGCGAGGTGCTTCCACAAGCAATGAGTCTGTTTTGGGGATAGTCTATTAGCAGCAGTTTGTTCACATTACTATTTGGGGAAAGGTCATGGGGGCATAACTGTACACTCGGAGGTGGATAGCATTTCTCGTTGTCCACTACCGGACCCGTCTCATGACTCCTCAACTTGGTCAAGTTGCTAGAGAGCTTGTAGATCCAGTTTACAGCGCCAACATAAACATCTCCTGTCTTGTTATGGATGGCTAAATGCGTCAGACCCCATTCAGGGGGCAAGAAGGACTTAAATGGCTCCGGTGCTCCTCCAGAAAGGTGGGGGGAAATGCAGATTGTCAGCAGCCCAAGGAGCATTACAGTCCTTGGGCTAATAATGCATTGCGGCCCCTGCTGAGGCCACATATTTGCGCTGGTCCTCACAAGTGAAAGATGTGGTGGTCCACGCTATTAGTCTTCAATCTGGGACTTTTAAATGAACTCAACAAATAAGAAAGGAAGGCAGGACAAGCCTTATTGATTCAATGCTTCCTTGCCTTCTCACACAACAGTCATCCACTCCAACATCCACCTCAGTTCCTCGTCCGGGAATCCTGCAGGGCAAAAAACACATTATAAGTGCAAATGTAACATATCTGATTCATTATGCATCATTTCTCAAAGTCAAACAGTGGGGAAAGAGAGTCAAGACAATATCTTTCAGTTTGCAACCAATCATTTAGAACCGTGTGGTCGGGTCAACTTTGAATTACTAAGACTGATAGCTCAGAGGGTGAAGATGGATTAGATCTTCACCCTCTGTGACTGCGCGCGCATGTGTGTGTGTGTGTGTTTGTGTGACTATAAAGGCATATTAATATTAGCGGAACAAACTTTCGCGCCCATAGATACACTCACCTAAAGGATTATTAGGAACACCATACTAATACTGTGTTTGACCCCCTTTCACCTTCAGAACTGCCTTAATTCTACGTGGCATTGATTCAACAAGGTGCTGAAAGCATTCTTTAGAAATATTGGCCCATATTGATAGGATAGCATCTTGCAGTTGATGGAGATTTGTGGGATGCACATCCAGGGCATGAAGCTCCCGTTCCACCACATCCCAAAGATGCTCTATTGGGTTGAGATCTGGTGACTGTGGGGGCCATTTTAATACAGTGAACTCATTGTCATGTTCAAGAAACCAATTTGAAATGATTCGAGCTTTGTGACATGGTGCATTATCCTGCTGGAAGTAGCCATCAGAGGATGGGTACATGGTGGTCATAAAGGGATGGACATGGTCAGAAACAATGCTCAGGTAGGACGTGGCATTTAAATGATGCCCAATTGGCACTAAGGGGCCTAAAGTGTGCCAAGAAAACATCCCCCACACCATTACACCACCACCACCAGCCTGCACAGTGGTAACAAGGCATGATGGATCCATGTTCTCATTCTGTTTACGCCAAATTCTGACTCTACCATCTGAATGTCTCATCAGAAATCGAGACTCATCAGACCAGGCAACATTTTTCCAGTCTTCAACTGTCCAATTTTGGTAAGCTCGTGCAAATTGTAGCCTCTTTTTCCTATTTGTAGTGGAGATGAGTGGTACCCGGTGGGGTCTTCTGCTGTTGTAGCCCATCCGCCTCAACGTTGTGCGTGTTGTGGCTTCACAAATGCTTTGCTGCATACCTCGGTTGTAACGAGTGGTTATTTCAGTCAAAGTTGCTCTTCTATCAGCTTGAATCAGTCAGCCCATTCTCCTCTGACCTCTAGCATCAACAAGGCATTTTCGCCCACAGGACTGCCGCATACTGGATGTTTTTCCCTTTTCACACCATTCTTTGTAAACCCTAGAAATGGTTGTGCGTGAAAATCCCAGTAACTGAGCAGATTGTGAAATACTCAGACCGGCCCGTCTGGCACCAACAACCATGCCACGCTCAAAATTGCTTAAATCACCTTTCTTTCCCATTCTGACATTCAGTTTGGAGTTCAGGAGATTGTCTTGACCAGGACCACACCCCTAAATGCATTGAAGCAACTGCCGTGTGATTGGTTGATTAGATAATTGCATTAATGAGAAATTGAACAGGTGTTCCTAATAATCCTTTAGGTGAGTATATGTGTAGCTATATCTATGTTTCGCGCCGATGGGTAGCAGGCTAGTGTGGGCAATAAATAAATTGTGCAATGTAAAACAGGCTCATTGCAGCCACTAATGCAGGGATAAATAGAACTGTCTTGCCAAATGGATTTATCTTCTTTTCTTTTTTAACAGATTGCAAAGTGGCACTTTTATTGCTTTTCTATTTTTGAACTTGATACAAATTTTGACGCAGCTGCACTTTTATTTTCTCTATTTTTGAATTTCATGCAAATTATGACACAGCTGCACTTTTATTTTCTCTATTTTTGAATTTCATGTAAATTATGACACAGCTGCAGTTTTATTAGGGCCCGAGCACCGATGGTGAGAGGACCCTATTGTTTTTGCTCCGTTTATTCTTCTTCTTCTTCTTCTTCTTCTTCTTCTCCAAAGTGAATCGCTTTTTAGAGGGCCTAAACATGCTCGAAAACTCATGAAACTTTGCACACGCTTCAGAAGTGGTGAAAATTTACGTGTGATATGGTTTTCAAAACTAGGGGGGGCAAATTCGGTAAATTATTGCCCCCACATTTTGCCCCGGCTCTACGTTTCATGCACAGGTATGAAATTTGGTACATACATGTAATGACCCAATACCTACAAAAAAGTCTCTTGGAGCATAGCCCTAAACACAACAGGAAGTGAGCTATTTTGAACTTCCTCCTGGATTTTGGGCATTTTTCTAAATTTCCTGATGTTGTACTTTAACGAACTCCTCCTACAGTTTTGATCTGATCCTCTTCAAATTTGGTGAGTGTAATCTGAAGGCCTTTGCGACGTTAAATTGCGAAGATCTTGAGTTTTCGTCAAAGGATGTGCCCTCGGGGGCCTGACAAATGTTCACCCAATTTCGGCCTTTTGGTGATATATGCTTGATCAGATAAGTTCAATATTAATGTTGCTTGCAGTTCCGATGTTGCTAGGCAACCACAGACAGCCTGCATTAACTTAGGCATACAATGTCCAATCTGCCCCAAACTTCACATGTTTGATAAGAGTCCTGTCCTGAACACATGACCATGCTCATATTTGGTTATAGCAATAGCGCCACCTGCTGGTAGCAGGAAGTGTGGCAAATACAAAACGTGCTCGAAAAATCATGAAACTTTGCACACACTTCAGAAGTGGTGAAAATTTACGTGTGATGTGGTTTTTTAAAATTGGGTGGGGCAAAATGGCTTAATTATTGCCCCTATATTTTGCCCCGGCTCTACGTTTCACGTACAGGTATGAAATTTGGTACATACATGTAATGACCCAATACCTACAAAAAAGTCTCTTGGAGCGCAGCCCTATACACAACAGGTAGTCAGCCATTTTGAACTTCCTCTCAGATTTTGTGCAGTTTTTGCCATTTCCTGATGTTGTACTTTAACGAACTCCTCCTACAGTTTTGATCTGATCCTCTTCAAATTTGGTGAGTGTAATCTTAAGGCCTTTACTAAAGGCGCCGGGTGGCGGTGGAAGGGGTGCGAGGGCCCTTTTCATCGCTGCTTGCAGCTTTAATTGTATTTATTTTTGAACTTGCTGTTATTTGATGTAGATAGTTAGTTTGTATGTAGATATAACTTGTTACTATACTGATACTACTTGTTAATTCAATAAATTTGAACATTTTATTTCTTTAGCATGTTGAGGCAGGTGGGGCTTGGAAATTCCCCCTTGTCCAAAGTGGGGAATTACCGAAAAAGTTTGAGAACCACTGCATTAATTAAACATGCTAAATAAGCCTCAGAGAAACGATCTGCATGCAAAATTCAAAAATCCAGCAGAACACAGATGATACAGCGTTGACCTGTGCATGGAGGGGTATGGAAGTCAAATAATGCCAAATATGTTTTTGAAACAAAAACGCTTGTTAAATTTGCATTAACTGAAAAAAAAATCCAATTTGAACCACTGAATTTGTAGAAGTGAATTTGTAAAGCGAAATATAATGGACCGAAAATTGCCTGTCGAATATTATTGGTTGTTTTTAACATAATGAATATTTTGGAAGTGAAATCTGAAAGGTAAATACATGGATTATTATTTTTTTATAACGGATATGTTTTGAATTGAATTATTCACAGCTTAAATATACAACCATGTTTGATTTCAGTCCATAAAAATGCAAGCCCTAAAAATACAACACATTAAAATGCAAGCATGGTTATTAATGCAATGCAAAAAAATATTTTTTTTTTGTTTCAAAAATATTTGCCATTATTTTACTTCCATAGAGGGGAGTGAATATATCAATGTACACCATACTTATGCATTACAGAGAATAATATTCTGAGTAATTTACAGTTGGTTTGATACCTTTAAGCCAAGTTTAATGGATTTAAATGAGTTCAGTACTGTATATAACAAACATCAACAATAAAAACAATAATCTGAAAAATAAAACGTATAAAAAAACACCAGATTAATTACTTGAGAAACAAGCCTTGTGCTTTGTAGAGAATAATATTCTGAGTCATTTACAGTAGTTGATACTTTTAGTTTTAGGCCAAACGGTGTTGCAGTTTAATGGGTTTAGTACAAAAAACAGATTAATAATCTGAAAAATAAGCCTTGTGCATTACAGAGAATAATATTCTGAGTAATGTACAGGTCGTTTGATACATTTTGGCCAAACAGTGTTGTAGTTTAATGGATTTACAGGATTGCATACATTTAAATAAAAAAAAACAATATTATAAAATATGTGTAAAGCTAATTCCAAAAACAGAGCCTTGTGCAATAAAAGGGATATTTTTCTTACAATTGTAACATTAGTTTGATATCATAATGTCATACAGATAAGTTGTTTAATTGATTTATAGGGATAATTATATATATATATTATTTGTTGAAATTAAGCCTTGTGCAATGAAAAGGACATTTGTTTATGCATATCTGAGTTGGTTTGGGCAGAAAACATGAAATGTGCAGAGAGTTTAATGGGTATAAAAACTATTCTAACGAATGTCAAACGTTAAACTAACTTTACCGCAGTTCGCATTTCTGACCATTTTACCGTTGACAGTTTTGATAATCCCTTTGAAGTACTTACAGTAACAAGTGTGATCCTTGGATGGCAGAAATATCCCGTTCCGTGGCGCGACAGGAATGCGTTCAGAGCGCGAGCAGCTTCGATCTGACTGAGCAGCGCGAGCACAGACTGCACTGGAAACGATCAATCACGCGCGGAGTGCGCGCGCGGTTACTCTATAGCGCCACCGCGCGGCGTGCAAAGACACGACACTCTACACTTTCTTGTGAAGTTGACGTTTAGTGGTCAAATCAGTTTGATCCCAACATTAAACACAACACTGTATAGTGCATTATAAAATGCAATAATATTTTATAATGCATATAATATAAACAATGCAAAACCACAATAGCCTACAGCACAACAAAATTACTGAAAACATTATTGAAAAAGTCAGAAGCTCAGCAGTTTTTGTTTCATTTTACAGGACAGCAATCATATTGATGCTTCTGTATTATCAGTGGCATAAAACCATTGTAAACTCGCTTATGCTGAAATCATTAACATATATAACATTAATGTTATGGAGTTAAGTGTGTGTTTGTGAGAGCATGATTACTTGAATAGAGAACAAAAGCTCTCTCAGGCCACAGAGTCGATTGATCCGCTGGTGGTGACATCTCTTCACTCCACAGACTCACAAACACTGTAACACATGCAATTATTATTATCTGTCAATATAAAAAATATACAAAGCAAATACAGAATCATACAAATGCTACAAAAAGGCTGGAGCTGCAACAAAGCCAGATATTGATCGATATCACCTTTCATATGATTTATGTCTTCCAGACAGTCTTTTTTTCTTTCATGTCTTTTTTTAAACTCTTCTCAAACCACATCAAATCCTCTGTGTTCATATCGGCCAGAAAAAAAGGAAATTACTTTAATGGCATGTTCTTCTAGAGGCGAAGCCACATGGCAAGGATTGGCAACAAGTGGCAACCCCATAATTTTTTTTAAAAAATTCCATAAATCACCAAGGCGTTTCGGGTTAAGAGTCTTCTTTAAGATATACAACAGATACAATGCACGCTATGAACGTTGTGTGACGTCTTGAGTGGAGCTTGTCAGCCGGAACCGGAACCGGGAACACTTCCCATAACACCTGATGTACTCGTTACATCATACAGGGTTCCTTCCCACGGGTCCTTGAAATCCTTGAAAGTTTGTGAATCTGAAGGGAAAAAGAAGTCAAGGCCCTGGAAAGTTCTGCTTTTAACAGTGCCACAGCCCACAAACACAGTGCGCCACCGCCCCCTACTGGACAAACCCAATACCACCCTTAACGTTCAACATTAATCCTGAGAATAAAAATATTCTGTTTCAGGGATTTTCACAATCATTATGTGATCATACAGTTAATTTTTATCACCTAGTAAAGTCCAGCATCTTTGTTGTTGCACATTCATAATGGCAGTCAATGAACTTATGAGAATATATTACTGAATGACAGCATCAGTTTCTTCAGTTGTACTGATGTTCACTCGATCTTATAGAGTTTATCTGCATTTAAATGCCATTTGGATTAAACATGTTGATGTAATATCTGACATTTGAGACAGACAGCTGTTCTGCTGGAGATATTCATATATCATAGTTCATATATCGTTTATCTCCTCCATAACATCATTTGAGCAGAAGAGGACTTTTATTTTATTACTCTCAGTATTATCAGTGAAACTGTCATTTCAACTGGATTTGATTTAATTTAATATGAGATTTTGATTAAATTTTTTTGCACTTGTCTCACACCCGTCACGTGTTCCTGAAGAGAGATCGAGAGTCTGAAGCTCAACAGACGCAAAGTGAACAAATGCAAAAGAGTTGAGAGAAAGTTTCTCCACAGCAGACTGTGCAAAATGCCTTCAAACCATGAGAAACTGCACAAATTGAGCTGTTGCAGATCTACACTCACACACACACACACACACACACACACACACACACACACACACACACACACACACACACACACACACACACACACACACACACACACACACACACACACACACACACACACACACACACACACAGAGAGTGTAGATCTGCAACAGCTCAATTTGTGCAGTTTCTCATGGTTTGAAGGCATTTTGCACAGTCTGCTGCGGAGAAACTTTCTCTCAACTCATTTGCATTTGTTCACTTTGCGTCTGTTGAGCTTCAGACTCTCAATCTCTCTTCAGGAACACATGACAGGTGTGTGAGACAAGTGCAAAAAATTGAATCAAAATCTCATATTAAATTAAATCAAATCCAGTTGAAATGACAGTTTCACTGATAATACTGAGAGTAATAAAATAAAAGTCCTCCTCTGCTCAAATGATGTTATGGAGGAGATAAACGATATATGAACTATGATATATGAATATCTCCAGCAGAACAGCTGTCTGTCTCAAATGTCAGATATTTCATCAACATGTTTAATCCAAATGGCATTTAAATGCAGATAAACTCTATAAGATCGAGTGAACATCAGTACAACTAAAGAAACTGATGCTGTCATTCAGTAATATATTCTCATAAGTTCATTGACTGCCATTATGAATGTGGAACAACAAAGATGCTGGACTTTGTTGGAAACGGTATATTTGTAATCACAGGGTTAATATACTGTATATTATTCACATTAGTGTTGGCCATTACTGAGATTTATACGGGACAGTAACAGCCTTTCCTGCAAATAACCACTGTAGTTATTAATCATTATTAACACTAAAGCATTGTATTATTTCAACCCAGTCACTGTATGTTTGAAGCTCATATAATGTGTTTTTAATATTCTTTAAGACAAACCATGTGTAAATTCATAAGTCAACACCATTGCTGAGTATTTTCTACTACAGTGAACCAAAGACACGGTTTGAAATCGTTGGTGTTTCTGCGATTGTGACAAAATATGTAATTTTGGTGATCAAAGATGAGTTTTAAGGGATAAAATAATTGACTATAGGGGGACTTTAAAAATGGGGGTTTTAAAAATACTGCTTAAAATTTGTGGTTTGCTGACGAAAACATTCGGGAATCCTTAATCATGTCACATAATATTTCTGTCAAATTTGAAATTGAGTGTAAACAACTAAGATTTTGTGCGTCCATGATTTTCATCAGACATGAAAAAAACGACAGCATTTACTGAGACTTACTTGTTCAGTGTTCCTGACCCTTATAATATTCCACTTCAAACAAAACACCAGTTTCAAACGGTTTCATACCCTGGTATTATTTTAATAAGGACTCAAACATAATGGTATTGAGTGTCAGAGATGCAGACGCACACATGTGAACTGTATTTCTTGAACTATATTGTTTGAATCAAGGTTTAACACTCTCTTTCTGCGATTCACACATGGATATGGTGATGGGAGATCAATACGGCACATGGAGAACGCCAGACTCGTTTTCTGACCCGTTATCTTCACCAGCGTTACCATGACGACAACCACAGGCCACCGTCCTCTCCTCAGCATCCACTCCTCATAAGGGTGAGTTTCAGAGAAGCAATGCATGACAATCCAGTCACACGCCACTCGAATCCCGGCGTCTCGATGGAGAGAGACGTTATTGATCCCTGAGGGATCATTTACTCGCTGATTCCACCATGTGCATCTATTTCTGAACTTCATGAAACACTCAATTATCAAAGCGCATGGATGTGTCATATTTCACTGGATCTCCAGACGCTTTTCTCAACTTGAAGTCTTCCTGTGTTGAAAATCAAGCTTATAATGTTGTTTATGTGTCTATGTGGTGTTTTAATAAGCTTTAAGACAAAGCATGTGTAAATTAAGTCGACACCATTGCTGAGTATTTTCTCCTTAAAACTGCAGTGAACCAAAGACAGTCTCAAAAACACGCTTTGAAATCGCTGGTGTTTCTGACGTCACAAACTACCTTGTAACCAATCAGATCAACGTGTGATCATCAACCAGTGGATCTCTGAGCTGAGTGAGTGAGTGGAGGCGGGGCTCATTTGCATATTCATAGAACCGCATACACTAAATGAGACGAGGGTGTCGAGTTACATTCAAGATATTTAAAGGCATGACGAATGTTTTTTCCAAGGAAACATTTTTTTAATTTGTCATTTTGGTGATCAAAGATGAGTTTTAAGGGCTAAAAGTATTGACTACAGGGGGACTTTAAATGATGGAGAATCTCCAGAAATCAAACCTGTGTTTGTGCAGGTCAGAGAAAGCAACCAAAGGAGAGAAAACACTGCTAACTGCTCAATTTGACAAGATCGCTGTGTTTCCATCCACCTATTTTTATGCAAAATTTGGGATATAGCATAAAAACACTGGATGGAAACGGCAAGATGCACATAAACTCTGAAAATACACATACAGTATAAAACTCAAGCGTTCAATTGAGGCGGAACATTTTTTATCCGATAAGAAGACGTGCACATAAACTATAAACTACGATGGAAACACATTTACTGAATAAATCCCTCAATGTGCAACAATAAACTCATGTGACTTTCCCTCAGGCTGTGATTGGATAACTGGAGTGACCAGTGGACCAATGGCGTCGCAGCATCTCTAATGTTGGTTTGGTGTTTCTGAAACGCCGGAGTCGAAGTGTGTGTTCAGAATGATTTGGTGTAATTCCCTCCAGAAGCGTCTCACACACACGAGTGTGTTCCCGAACACCAGCATCCGAACGCTAGAGAACATGACAGCGTTTACTGTGTTTCGTCTGACGCTCTGAGACACTCGTTTATGATGGAGGGAAAAAGAGAAAGATTGCAGAAACTTACAGTTTTATTACGGATAATTTGCACTAATGTCCCAGGAAGTGATGATTTTGTTCTCTTGAACACATGAGATGGAAACACTGCTTTATTCTTATATTGCTTATTCGCTGCTTTATTCAAATATTTTATGCGATATTCCAATTGTGTGCATAAATTAAATTCACAACTTTGGGTGGAAACTGATGTCAGTGAAACACTGATTAAACATCTACTATAGTGGAATATTAGTGATTTATATGTTCCTTGAACAAAATGCATTTCCTCATAAACACACTTTTTGTCTCTATAATGCAGAAACATAATATTCATCTTTACGGACCTTCAGAAAACAGTTTCAGACGGATGAACATTTACTGTGTGGAGAACTAACAGAGTAACGAGAGACTGAAGAAATAAACAGAAGAAGAGACTTTATTTGCTCACAGTAAATGAAGATCAGCTCAACAAACCAACACAATCCTGATAACATCGACACACACACACACACACACACACACACACACACACACACACACACACACACACACACACACACACTTATTTCCTGCAGAGATAATGACTCAGTTGTAATATGAACCCGCTCTCAGTTACACAATGGAGGGAAAAAGTGAATAAAATGATCAGTATCGGTCAGTATTAACATATTGTTTTATGATCACTTGAGTCTGATTACACTAAAATTGCCAATATCATCATGACTGATTTCTCACATTTCAAACAGTACTTTATGGGTAACACTTTACAATAAGGTCTCGTTTGTTGACATTAGTTAATGCACTAACACTGAACAATATATCCTCATAGCATTTACTAGCATTGTTAATGTTAGTTATGTTCATATAACTACGGTGCAATAACTACTGTAATATTAACAGATCCAACTTTTGATCTTATACATGCTTTAGTAAATGCTGAGATTAACATTACCTGAGATTAATAAATGCTGGAGAGATGTTGTTGAATGCTAACAAATGAAACCTTATTGTAAAGTGTTTCCACCTTTTTTTCCTGCGCCCGGTTACACAATTATTAAACAGTTATTCATCGTTTCAACTGTACATTATTACGCCGTGCTCTAGAATTCTTGATTCTGATTGGTCAGTGGTGACATGTTTATTTTTAACCATATCATGGTTGTTCCCGGCCTGAGGAACAATACACACTCTTACACACACATAAACACAGGCTTCACATACTACACATACACACACACACACACATAAACACAGGTTCCACATACTACACATACACACACATAAACACAGGTTTCACATACACACACATAAACACAGGTTTCACATACACACACATAAACACAGGCTTCACATACTACACATACACACACACACACACATAAACACAGGTTCCACATACTACACATATTACACACACATAAACACAGGTTTCACATACACACACATAAACACAGGTTTCACATACACACACATAAACACAGGTTTCACATACACACACATAAACACAGGCTTCACATACTACACATACACACACATAAACACAGGCTTCACATACAGACACATACACACACATAAACACAGGCTTCACATACAGACACATACACACACATAAACACAGGCTTCACATACTACACATACACACACATAAACACAGGCTTCACATACAGACACATACACACACATAAACACAGGCTTCACATACACACACATACACACACACACATAAACACAGGCTTCACATACACACACATACACACACATAAACACTACACTGCTGGATGAGTTATAGAACAATCACTACAACACACTGATTACTGCTCTACTGTCAAATCTAGATCAACAAACATGAATCACCTTGTGCCAATATTATGCTTTTTCAGGTATTCCCTTTCATGTAGTGTGTGATAAAGCTGTGAATGTAAAAGCTCTGAAAAGTTACAAAGATCAAAGTGAAAGAAGTGATTCTGAACTGAAATGAGCCGTCAGTAATTCCAGTCTCACTTCCTGATGATCCTACATAGGTTTAGAACTAATTTGCATAATGCTCTTGATTGGCTGAACAGCATCTCTTTGCTCCGCCCTCAAACACTGTAGTTTATCTGAGACTGGGAGAGTTTGGTTTGTGTTGTTCATGCCGAGAAGACGCTGTTTTCTGAGATTGATACGGTAAAACCCACGCCATCGTTACTGTTCGCATCACAGCTGAGATTCAGATATCGTTAGCCTCATAGCATAATTGCCTATACTGTAAGTCATCTATTTTAAATAGGACGTAGGCAATTATGCTATGAGGCTAACGATATGATAATGAGCGTTTGGTTTATGACCAATCACAGCAGACTGGGCCATCTGACCAATCAGAGCAGAGCAGCTCTCAGAGAGGAGGCGCTTAGAGAGACTGAATCATCGATCGAAGCGTTTCAGACACTGAGAGAAAAGAGCTGATGCTGCCGTGGAGATTATGAGGAAATTAAAGTGTTTTTGACATTTGATCAGGGGCGTAGTTTGTGGGGGGGGGATGGGGGGGAGATAACCCCCCCAATAAACCAGTTGTAGGAGACTCTGTCTAAAACAACATTAGGAACCTTTATATGAGATAGCATAACAATAGCATAACAGGAGCACTTTAATATACCACTTTAAAATACCAGCTCACGAACAGAACGAATCACAGGAGCAAAGACTGACAGACACACAACAGGAGCAGTGCTGCCCCCTAGAGGCCTGATGAAACACTGCGGACATGATTTCTGTCTGTCACAAACACACAATTATAGTCCTTAAAAGATGAAGTTTGATGTCTGTGACTCGACTCAACAAAGATGCAGATTTATGCTCTTTCACAGAAAAAAAAGTGTCATTAAAGGCTAAAATTTGAAAAATTAAGTTATCCTGACATCTCAAAAAGAATTATAGCTAACTAAAACTAAAAAAACATAAAAACATAAAAAAACATAAAAACATAAAAAAAACATTTTCTTTACTTAAAACTAAAAAACGTTAACTGAATTAAAAAATTTCTCTCATTTCAGTTTTGTTTAGCTTGATATACTAAAATAAATAAAACAGAAACATGAATAAAAACTATATAGACAAATAAAAAAAAAACACTAAAAATGTCATTAAAATGACAGAAACAAACAACAAAAATACTGAAACTTAAATAAAAATATTAATATAATAGAATGATACTAAACCAGGTGCTAACTAAAACTAAAATCATAAAAAAATGAATTAGGCCTACTTAAAATAAAATAAATTAAATATGAAAAGAAATTATGTTAGCTAAAACTTTAATGTCAGCTAGTTTATCATTTTTATTTCAAATAACTAAAACAAGAAAGAATATAGACCATATAGACTGTAAATAGACAATAATAAAAATGACAAAAACATACAACGAAACTACTAAAACTAACTCAAATTAAAATGAAAAAAAAAAAAGAAATAATAATAATAATTAAATCGGACTCAAAATATTAATCAAAATTATACTAGTATGATACTAAATGCCAGTTATGCTTATGCCAACTACAACTAAAATCATAAAAAATATTATTAATATTATTAAAATTACTTAAAATAAAATAAAAATGTTAACTGAAATTAATTAAATATGAAAACACTTTATTTCAGCTATTTTCTCATTTTCATTTAGTTTAGGGTGATGTACTAAAATAACTTAAAATGAAAAAACAGAAATAATAATGAATAAAAATTCAATAGACACTAATAAAAATGACAAAAACAGACAACGAAAGTACTAAAACTTTAACTCAAATGAAAACGGAAACTATGAAAATAAAATCTGACTCAAAATATGAATAGAAACAATAATAGTATGATAGTGAACACACACATGCACACACACACACACACACACGCGCACACACACACACACACAAGAATTGCATCTTTCTGCCACATTAATCATGCAAATTCAAAATCACAGATTTTGTTCTCCATCTCATGCTTCTGTTGCCTTCTCTAAACCAATCCCACAATGCATTTCTTTTGAAGTGTGTGTGTGTGAATTCAGCATAGCGAGGTTAACTGTGCCTCTCAGGGTCAGTTAAAGCCATGTCATTATTTTCCTGACTCTGTCAGCACATCTCTCAGCCAGACGTCGTAACCTTTTACACGTTTTACAGGCATTCACACGACAATTACCACAATCACAAAACCCAGCGGCGCTGAACGCCACATTCACACGGATAACTCCCATAGTTTCTCCGTAAGAAACAGCCTGGCATGTCGAGTTTATCAGTGTAATATCTGCTTCTTCCTTCAGCTCTCAGCTGTTAGATTACACGTGATTATAATCTATCAATGTAATTACAGTCTCAGCTGGAGTAATTACACTCTTATCTTATTAAATCTACAATTACCACACGAAGAGACGGAAGCATCAGAAATCTGAGAAATCAATAACAGAATAGACATTTTTAGGAGAACTATCAGTTTAAGGAGTTTGTTCGAATCACTCACTAACAGTGTAATAAGAGTTTCACAGATCCCATAATTCCCTCCTCTGGAGTCTAATGGGATAAACGAACTAAACTAAAGCTCAGATAATGTTCATGTCATTCTTTCTC
>CM040828.1:2310472-2325472 GCA_022828995.1 Vimba vimba | reverse complement strand
GTGTGTGTGTGTGTGTGAGCAGAGCATCCACTCTAGGTGTGTGTGTGTGTGTGTGTGTGTGTGTGTATGTGAGCAGAGCATCCACTCTGTGTGTGTGTGTGTGTGTGTGTGTGTGTGTGTGTGTGTGTGAGCAGAGCATCCCCTCTAGGTGTGTGTGTGTGTGTGTGTGTGTGTGTGTGTGTGTGTGTGTGTGTGTGTGTGTGTGTGTGAGAAGAGCATCCACTCAGTGTGTGTGTGTGTGTGTGTGTGTGTGAGCAGAGCATCCACTCTAGGTGTGTGTGTGTGTGTGTGTGTGTGTGTGTGTGTGTGTGTGTGTGTGTGTGTGTGTGTGTGTGTGTGTGTGTGTGTGTGTGTGTGAGCAGAGCATCCACTCTGTGTGTGTGTGTGTGTGTGTGTGTGTGTGTGAGCAGAGCATCCCCTCTAGGTGTGTGTGTGTGTGTGTGTGTGTGTGTGTGTGTGTGTGTGTGTGTGTGTGTGTGTGAGAAGAGCATCCACTCAGTGTGTGTGTGTGTGTGTGTGTGTGTGTGTGTGTGTGAGTGTGTGTGAGCAGAGCATCCACTCTAGGTGTGTGTGTGTGTGTGTGTGTGTGTGTGTGTGTAGGAGCAGGGCGAGCATCTTATCCACTCTGTCTGTGTGTGTGTGTGTGCGTGTGCGTGTGTGTGTGTGTGTGTGTTTGTGTGTGTGTGTGTCACCAGATGAAATGACACACAGCATGACTGTTTTCAGACAGGTTTCCTCGTCTGCCGTGGGTTAATGAACAGACCCGGTTCAGTCAGAAGTTTATTCAGTAGAAGATTATTTTTCCTAATTAATGTTTTAATTTAAAGAAAGATTCAAATAGAAAACGGTTATTTTAAATTGTAATAATATTTTACAATATTACTGTATTTTTGATTATTAAATACAGCCTTGGTGAGCAGAAGAGACTTCTTTCAAAAACATTGACAAAGATCTTACTGATTAAAAGTTCTTTTCTTTTTTAGGGAACATCTTGTGTGTTTTCTGCTCAGATGGTGTGAGCACTTCAGATAGTGTGTATATTATATTTGTGTGTAATTGTTCAGACACACACACACGCGCAGCTAAAGCGTAACTAAGTCTGTTAAGTCTCGGAGCGAGCGCAGCTGAACACACACTGCTCTGTAAACGCCACAGGAATGATGATCATCTCCTCAGCTCAACTTCATCACTGATATGAAACACACTGATCTCCTGACTGTAATGCACATATCACGAACTGCATTCTTTTATTGTTTTATAATGTTTCCTGGGGTGCACTTATAATGTTAGTATGATTTTTACATTAAAAAAATTGTCATAATTTAGAATTAAAAGGCATTTTCCTCCTGATTTTAGCCTCAGCTGGAAGGGGCGTGTCTTCTGTGAGACTGGAAACGCCCACTGCTCTGATTGGCTAACAGCTTTGCATATGAAATAAGTATTACATGTGGAACTCTCTCGAAAACTTTTAGCACTTTTTTTTTTATTACAGATTAATAATTGTGAAAGTGTTTATTATAGCATTATGTTTAGATCTACTCCCGTTGAATGATGAGCGTTGTAGACGATGACCTCGATGATCTCGTGGATTTCTGCACGCTCACCAACGCTTTCATCAGAACTAACAGTTCAATCATGATGTAAATAAGAGTGTAGACAGCGTCAGTGATTATAGTTTATAACGAGAGTTCTGGCGAGAGTCGCTGATAAACAGAGGCGGTCTCTCGCCGCACGACGATCATGTGACGTCATAATGTGACAAAATTCCAAACGATCAAGAAAATTTTGATTTTTCAATTCATGACCCATTTAACAAAACATTTGTGAGTTTGTATGAACCATACCAGCTGAAAGATCACATAATATTTATACTTTGTCAAACCACAGGACATTTAAGATGAACTGGTGAGTGATTAAAAATATTGACACTTTTAACTGATAAATTTTTTACAGCGCTGAATAAATGTGTTCTTCTACAGCTCTCGGCTCACTACTCTTGGTTTACGAGTTCATAGATTTCTTTTGATATAAAATAAATATATTCTTTTATATTTCAGATCTTATAAAATTAATTTATTTCATCTTCAGTTGCTGTGATTTCTGCTGGAGTCACATTAAATAAACACGTTTAAACTTTCTCTCTTTCCTTCTTCAAGCAGTTAATATAAATAAATGACACACACACACACACACACACACACACACACACACACACACACACACACACACACACACACACACACACTAAAGTGGCGTATCGCTAATCAGATGAAGCCGTATAATCACCACCTCTGTTATCGAGTTCATGCAAACAGTTGTATTTATAAATGCTATATTTAATGCATGAAGACATCAGAGAGAACAAACATCTTCAGCCTGAAGCGCGCACAGTAACATCAAAGACACGAGAGTGTGTGTGTGTGTGTGTGTGGAAATGTTTCAGATTCAGTGTGTTTGGTGGATTCTTCACTGTCTGTGTTTGTACTTCTGAAGGCCACATTTAGTGAATATCACCACAAATATGTTGAAAATTATGTGTGATGAAACAAAAGTTCACTCATGGACCAGCCGGAGTCTTCAGACCTACAAACGTCAGAGTGTTTGTGAAGGACACACACCTTCTTCTCCATCAGTGTTTGTGAAGGACACACACCTTCTTCTCCATCAGCTGCAGCTGCTGCTTGTAAAACTGCTCGAGATGTTTGAGCTCATTCTCTTTCTTCTTCAGCTGTCGGGCCTGATCGAGACACAGAACACACACCTCAACATCAGCAGAGCAACACAACTCTGCACACACACTGAAGCCGTGAGGATGAGCAGAACACGATGATGAAGATCTGATGATGAATCTGAACACATGACAGAAACTGGCAGATTATGAAGAGCAGCGGCAGTAAGAGGAGAGACACACAGGCGTATCTCCACACACACACACACACACACACACACACACACACACACACACACACACACACACACACAGTAGCAGCAGAAAGAGGAGAGAAACACAGGCGTATCTCCACACACACTGAATAATGAGAGACAGCAGCTCTTACACTGACATGAAGTAAAATAACACAAAACACAAAGTATGATGGGACAGAATTAAATGACACACTTCAGCTGCACGTTTAAGATGACACATTCAGTGTGTGCGTGTGTGTGTGTGTGTGAGTGAGTGTGAGAGAGTGTGTGAGTTTAATCACATCAACTACACAAATATGATCTGATGCCTCTGAGACAAATACATATGACATTTGGAAGACTTACAGTAGCAATAACACACAGATACACACACACACACACACACACACACACACACACACACACACACACACTCACAGACACACACACTCACTCACACACAGACAAGCACATATACACACAGACACAGACACACACACTCACATGCACACACACACACACACACACACACACACACACACAGACAGAAACTCAATCACACGCACACACACACACACACACACACTCACTCACTCACTCACTCACTCACACACTGACAAGCACACACACACACACAAACACTCACTCACACACAGACAAGCACATATACCAACCTCACACTCACACACACACACACACACACACACACACACACACTCACACACACACACACACACACACACACACACACACACTCACTCACTCACTAACTCACTCACACACAGACAAGCACATATACCAACCTCACACGCACACGCACACACACACACACACACACACACTCACAGACACACTCACACACACACACACACACACACACACAGACTCACTCACACACAGACAAGCACACATACCAACCTCACACGCACACACACACACACACACACACACTCACACACACACACACACACACACACACACACACACACACACACACACACACACACACACACTCACAGACACACACAGACACACACAGAAACACACACACTCACTCACACACACACACACACACACACACACACACATACACACAGACAAGCACATATACCAACCTCACACGCACACACACACACACACACACACACACACACACACACACACACACACACACACACACACACAGACACACACACTCACAGACACACACACCCACACACACACACACACACACACACACACGGCACTGCTGTTCACACACACCAAAACTTCTGACAGAAGCTTATTGAGAGATTTACAGATTCAGACACTCTGTCTGTGAGTGTGTGTATGTGTATGCGTGCACATATGTATATTGTATGTGTGTGTGTGTGTGTGACTGTGAATTAGTGTCTGTGTTGAGTGAGAGTGTGTGTGAATGTGTGTGTGTGTGTGTGTGTGTGTGTGTGTGTGTGTGTGTGTGTGTGTGTGTGTGTGTGTGTGTGTGTGTGTCCTGCAGCACACACAGTGTTCATTACACCATTAGAAAATCAAATTCCTCTAATGTCTTTCAAAAGTCACTGTAATTATCCCAGATTTCCTCCAGAAAACGAGATTGGCTTTTTACTTTCTTTCAATGTCCCTTTTAAACACTTTTTTAAACACGATGTGTGTGTGTGCGTGTGTGTGATGGAATCTCATTTCACAGCTCATTGAACACTCGCAGAAGCATATTCATGAAAATAAAGCCTCTCTGTGGTAATTTCATTGAGCTCGTGTTCTGCGCTCATTATGACGCTGTTTACTTGCTTTAGTAGAATGTAAAATAATTGAATCCAACTCTTTGCAATAACGAGTATTTGATGGTGAATAGTTTGTTCTGTTTTACGACTGGAGGAACACAGTTTGAGACTCGTTGAACTGAAATCTGCAGGAAATATCGTCCTTAATCACAGTTTTCCAGATCATAATGACGATGCCAAACCGCAACATCTCATTCCAACAAACATTATCTAATTATGATTATTATAGCCAGTCTGTCATTATCTTATTATCTTACTAACGGTTTACTTCTTATAAACTATGAAGCACTGCTCAAATAAACATGCAACACATAAAATGCAGTTTAAAATGATGTTTCTGCTCAAGATAACAGGTTCAAGAATGAGGAAAGTGCTATTAAATCATAATTATAAACATATATATGTGTCTCAACAGCACGATCAATAGCAAAAGACCATTTTTTAACATTGTTAAAGGGATCGTTCACCCTAAAATGAGAATTCAGTCATCATTTACTCATCCTCACGTCGTTCCAAACCCATAAGACTTCGGTTAAACGTCTTAATCCACGATACAACTGCTTTATATGATCATCAGCATCCAGGAGCTTCCGTGTTTACCATATTTGATGTGCTCTATGAGTGAATGAAAAGTAAATCTGTTCATCATATCATCATAAAGGGATCGTATCTCTTCACAAGACTTGGATTAAACCACTCGATTCATTCGACACCTTTATGGCTTTTTTGGATCTTGGTAACTTTTGGTGAGACTTTCAGTGGAGGGACAGAAAACTCTCAGGTTTTACCCATTACCCATACACAAAAGAATTATATTTGAAATATATTTTCAGGATATATTTTGGAATATATGCAAATATTTGAAATTGGCCCAATAAATATATTTCATACTTATATTTCATATATTTTTGTTTATATATTTCAGAATATATTTCAATGTATTTGGAATAATGCCACATATATTTTTGACACTTTTGGGGACCCATACAGAAAAAAATACATTGAAATATATTCTGAAATATAAGAAAAATATATGAAATATAAGTATGAAATATATTTATTGGGCCAATTTCAAATATTTGCATATATTCCAAAATATATCCTGAAAATATATTTCTTTTGTGTATGGGTAAGAATATCTAAATTTGTGTTTTGGAGATGAATGTTTGTGTTTAAATCTTTTTATTTGGTATTTTAGCAGAAGATCATTTGTAATTACACTTTTTAAATGCAAACAAATAAAACACATCCTAACAAATATGCATGAAAAAAATAAAGACATAGGGGTAATAATAATTGAACAGAAAAAATAATAAAAAAATTCAAATAAATTAGGGGGGGGAAATCGTCTTACGGGTTTAGAGCGACATGAGGGTCGGCCGCATTTTCATTTTTGAGTGAAATATGCACATCAACAAACACCATTATTCATTTAAGAGTGCCTCGCCATATTAAAATAAATCGCATGAACTCAAACTATCATTATAAAACTGATGTTCTGAATCTAATTTCTGACTGGATGAGACACATTTGAAGCTGTAAATGCAGATAAATGATTTGTCCATGGCACTCAGAGTTGAAAATGAATTTGAAAGCCTTTAATTATTACTATTAAATTTCATGGTTATTCGTGACTCTTTGGCATTTTGCTTTTGTTCCACTTTTGTAAGTCATTTTAGATAAAAGCATTTGATACACGCATAAATGTAAATGTTTAAATCAGCCAATCAGATTGAAGTGTGTGGGCGGCCTTATACAGTTTATGGCTGACAGAATGTGAATTGTTAATTTTTATTTATTTTTATAAAGCATTTGGCGACACCAAATATAATTGTAATGTGTGTGTGTGTGTGTGTGTCCTTAACTCACCACAAATACAAATGAGATTAAATGCTCTCTATAAATGCTGGTAATTCTTCAAAGGGTGCAGGTACTAAGGTCAAAGGTCAATGATACTGTGATGTCACTAATCAATAAAGGTCTTGAACTCCAGTCCTTCCTGTCTATGAAAATGATCCCAGAAGAATCAGTCTGAGAGATTTTTTGGGGATTGCTATTTGTCATAATAAAAGTTAGTTTTCGGCTTGTCAAAGCAGCAAGTGAACAGAAATACATCAATCACAGCTGAGGAAAGAAACTAGTGAAACTGCACACGTGTGTGAAAACACTTCCTGCAGCCGTACGGTGGCCTGAGGGCGACATCTGAGATTGAGTGTCATTTCACATGAAGAGCTCTGAGGAGATGAGAAGCGTGGAAAACAGGTTTACCGGAGTCTCCCAGCGGTGTGTGTGGTGTACGGTAACAATGCACAAAAACATGTGATGGAATATATTTGCATTTGTGGGTTTTCTTCATTCACACAATATTTGAATATTCCAGTAATAATTGATAATTTCTCCTCAGGCGTGTGTTTGCATTCATCTGGCTCTCTCGTGGTCCTGATTAAACGCCTCAGGACTGTTAAACACAGAAACCAGATCTCCACTGCACTTCTATGGCTTTAGAAAGTTGTTTGAGGATCATCTCCACACCTCCAGGTGTAAACAGATCTGAACCCCAGGTAAGGCTCATCATGCCGGGCTAAGAGCCTCAAGAGACACGGATTTGGTTTTTGAGTCAGTTTTCATGCTTGAATGTTCAAAAACACCTTATTTTCCCCATATTTTACATTAGTTATGTTTCCTTCCATGAATTTTTTATGCACATTTTGGGATGTCACATTAAAAAAACACTGGATGGAAACACCAAAATGCGCATAAATTATATGTGCTCAGTTGAGTCGGATAAACTTCTTATTTGAAATAAAAAGAAAACATGCACATAAACTACGATGGAAACGCATTTACTGAATAAATTCCTCGATGCGCATCAAAAAAGCAACATAACTTTATTGTGCTTCGTCTGCACGAGGTGCAAGCAATTTATTATAAACCCAATTATTATATATAGTGGCTTCTCCTTCTGCACCAAATCTTTCTTAGTGATATTTAGCGCCAGTTTCTCAGGAAGTAACGATTCTGTTCACTTTGGCTCAATGGATGGAAACGGCTTTATTCGTGTTTTCTGCGATATTCCAATTTTGTGCACAAGTTAAATTCGCAACTTTGTATCATCTCCTCTCTTCCCAGTCTGTCAGTAACGCTCTATTTAGCCCCTCCTCCTGAAAAGCATACAGTGCTCTGATTGGTCGGCTGGATCAGTGTGTTGTGATTGGTCGAGCGCTTCGAGTGTGTTTGGGAAATATCCCGCTCTTACCATAACCGCCAGTTTAACACACTACTAACTAACTCAACCAGGCCCCGCATGATCATGAGGAATATTGTCGTGTTCGTTCCCGGAAGAAACTCAAGACTACAATGGAGGCGTTTCAGGAGTTCAGAAACACTGACACTGATATAGAGAATAACTGGAGCTTTTTCATGCTCAAACAGCAACTAAAGAAAGATGAACATGGAAAAAAGCATAATAGATCCTCATTAAAAGCACATGGACAGTGACTGATTGGTGTTAAGTGTATACGTGTGTGTGTGTGTGTGTGTGATGTTTCTCTGTGCTCCTCTCTAAATTGTATTTCTGTCACTGTTATTTGACAGAGATGAATGGATCTGATGGTGGAGGAGCGTGTGTGTGTGTGTGTGTGTGGCAAGGTTAATTTCGTAAACGAAAACTGAAACTAAGACTTAAACTATTGGTTAAAAAAACATTTTCGTAAACTGAAATAAATTAGAAATTTTAACAAAAATGAAAAAACTAAAACTAAACGAAACTAACAACAGTTACTGAAAAACTAACAAAATGAAATACGAATTATATAATAATAATAATAATAATAATAATAAGTATTCCCATCATTTCTAGACCTTATGCAAATACAGCTGTACTTTAACACCAAGTAAGATGAGCATCATATGTGAAACTAAACAAGATACCACAGATATTAGACAGGATACACTGAGCAGAAAACGGGGAAAAAAAACAAATAGCCGAGCATGTCAAACCATAAACAGACGTACATTTGTCAGAGTAGAAGAAAACTAAATGTCTGGTCTGAAGAGAACACATGAATATGAGTATAATAATGAGTATATGATATTAAAAGATGCAATAGACTAAAATCATAAATGGACCAATACAAGAATAATGTGTGAAAGGATTAATCATAGAAATAACCATAAAAGAATAATCATTATAATCCTATACGCATATTTTTTTCTTTTTCTTATACACCAAGATTAACAAGATTTCATTTTTAATATGAATGAGTATGAATGAATAATTTGTACTTTTAAGTTGCATTTGTTTGGTTCTTTGTTCAATCTCAAACCATTATTTTATTTTTATTATTAAGAGGTTTGCACAAGAGTTAACTGTAAACTGCAAACATTAAACTTTGCTGAAATTAAATGTCTTTAACTGGAAGTGTTCGGTTAACTCTGCTAAACTATAATTACTAAAACTGGAACTAAATATATAAAAACTAAATAGAAATGTGTTCACAAGATAAAATCTAAACTAAAACTTATAAAACCATTAATGAAACTAAACTGAAATTTATAGGACTTTGAAAATGATATTAAAATAAAAACTCATTTAAAAATGCAAAACCATAATAACTTTGGTGTGTGTATGTGTGTGTGTGGTTGTGTGTGGTTGTGTGTGCGTGCGTGCGTGCGCGTGTGTGTGTGTGTGTGTGTGTGTGTAGAGAAGATTGAAGTGATCTTGTGTGATATGGCACACTGTGCGGAAGTTCTCTTACGAGAGTTCTCTCGTACTGCGTTTGAAAAACGCTACGGGAAAAGTCTCTTTTCACGAAACACTGAAGCAAAAATTATCCTTTAATTTTCATATATGTAAAACGCGTTGCGGCAGCAGCAGACAGCTGAAGCAAGACGGCTTGTCCGCTCATTGGCTGCTCTGCGGCAACTGCATAAGCCTATCGAGCGCAGGCTGATGCAACATCAGACCAATGAGGGCGCTTCGCGCCCTCCTCGCCACTTCCCGCCGAGACGGGCGTGGCTTACCTCTATAAAAGGAGCTCGAGAAGGCTGATTCACTTGATTTTAATCTCTTCAGCGAAGCGCACGCATCGCTGGATCACGAGGAAGCACGCGTCGTCTGATGCAAGCACTTCAGCGGGACGAGCCCTTGAAGCCGCTGGCTAACGCCGCCTTCTACCGCCGTACCTGCTGCGCTTTCCGACGCCATATCCTTTACATTCTTGTTCTTGTGTTTGTGTGTGTGTGTGTGTTCGCTTTGCAACACACACCCCTAAAAGAGCTGCGTCTTTTTCAAGATGCCTTCTCATGCAGCGCTCGCGCTCGCTGACGGCGAACGCCTTCACTCCGAGCCATTTGCCTACGGTGACTCTGAGGACTCACCGGGCATCCTTCCGAGGCTGCCCTTCCTGGAAGCGGATGGCGGGATTAGTTTTTCTTTACGTTACAAGAAAAGCTACCCTGCCTCTGCACGCGTCATTCACCGGCGAAGGAGAAAAGAGTGTTCTTAGTCCCACCGTTGGTCGGTCTGACCTCTTTCTCTCACATTTCTCAGTTCCCTGTTCGGCGACTGGAAATATTATTGCAGCAAGTGAGTCTGTTACACGCTTGCCTGCCAGCAAACGCCGAAGAATACATGTTGACGCCGCTTTCAAAGCCTATATCCCCCTGTGGCTCATTGGTGGAATTATAGGTTCTCCACGCGGGTGACCGGGGTTCGGATCCCGGTCTAGCGGCATATATTTTTATGCCGCCAATGCTTTGCTCTGTAAGTCCCCTGAAGGCGACTGCAGAGATGCATTTTGCAGCCAGCGAGCGCGTAGTACCCGCTTGCCTGCAACCGAACACCGTTTCTATGGTTCCCGCGCGTCACTGGCGAAAGGAGAATGGAGTGTTTTCAGCCCCGCTGAAACTGGGCGATTTCCACTCTTCTCACATTCTGGCATTTTGCAGGCGTCTGAAAATGCAAATCACTCTGTCTGTTCCCCGAGAGGCAACTGCAGACGTGTTTTTTGCTGGCCACGAGCACGTGGTACATGCCTGCAAGCAAACGCCAGTGTGGATAATACTCGCGCTGACTGTATCTATGTATCTTCACTGTGGTCCAGTGGTAGATTCTTAGACTTGCGCGCGTGCGATCGGAGGTTCGAACCCCAGGCCGGCCGGCAGAAAATATTTATGCCGCCGAATGCAAATCACTCTGTTTGTTCCCCGAGAGACAACTGCAGACGTGTTTTTTGCTGCCCACGAGCACGGCCGATGATGCTATATGTGTAGAGAAGATGCCCACTGCTAGTGCCCATCCCTACACACTAGCACAGCCCTTCACACAGGGCCGCGCTCATATATTCGACTCGGGTCGATCACGCACGCAACATAGTGAACGTGCCCACTGCCTAGTGCCCACAAACACTATGTTCTGCATGCCTTGTGGTTTCTGTAAAGACGAAACCTGTGTGCATTCACTCTGCTCAGACAGACAGTGCACTCATTGCAGTAACTGTGCCCGCTCTCCCGCGCCCACACTTACTCACGGTATTTTCTGGTGTCCCGGCCACGGCCGATGGTGCTATAAATGTAGTGTCGATGCCCACTTCTCAGTGCCCATCCCTACACACAAGCACAGCCCTGCACTTAGGGCTCGCGCAAATAAAATCGACTCAGGTCGATTGCGCTCCCCACATAGTAAAAGTGCCCACTACTCAGTGCCCACGAACACTATGTCTATCAGATCACAGGCTCTCTGTAAAAACGAGACCTATGAGCGCGCGCGCTGCTTACACAGGCAGCGCGCCCAAAGCAGTAAATGTGTCCGCTCCCAGCCCACATCTACTCGCACACATGAGTCCCACGGGACTCGCGCAGCCCTCCCTCACTCAGCCAAGCACTGTTGTAAGGTCGAGGACGAGCGCTCCGCCCGCTGTATTAAGCGCGCCCCCCGCCTCAAATGCCGCAGGCATAACGCCTACGTTTGTGAGCCCCGTAGCACCTCTGTCGCACGGCGAACAGAGCGCGCTCTGTATCCGGCCCTTAGCCAACCATGCAGATGCATGGGCAGCGCTTCCAGGGGTTTCGGACTGAGTCTTAGGCATTATAAAGAGAGGCTTCTCGCTACAGTTTTTTTCGACGCCCTCCGCGCTTCACAGCGCGCGTCGAAACTTCGGTACCGCTGAACGTAGCACACCTACTTCGCGCCGAAATATCAAAACTGATAAGCAAAGGGGCGATAGAGCTTGTTCCCCGAGCTCAAAGCGAACAGGGGATATACAGCAGATACTTTCTAGTCCCCAAAAAGGACGGCGGTATCAGACCCATTCTGGATCTAAGACGAATGAACAGAGTGTTAGTGAAACGCCGTTTCAAAATGCTCACAACCAGCAAAATTCTTGCGCATGTTCGCCGGGAAGACTGGTTTATGTCGATAGATCTGAAGGACGCGTATTTTCAAATACAGATAGTGTCACATCACAGGCGATTCTTGAGATTCGCCTTCGAGGGTCAGACATACCAGTATACAGTCCTGCCTTTCGGCTTGTCCCTGGCACCTCGTACATTTACGAAATGCATGGACGCAGCGCTCGCTCCTCTCAGACTCAGAGGCATGCGAGTGCTGAACTATTTGGACGACTGGTTGATCCTAGCCCAATCACGATCTCAGCTCATAGAGCACAGAGCCATTTTACTCGATCACCTCGAGAATCTTGGTATCACGGTCAATTGGGCGAAGAGTTCACTGAACCCCAGTCAAACGATTCCGTTTCTGGGTATAGTTCTGGACTCACAGTCTATGACAGCGCGGCTGTCGCCACAGCGCGTGCTGAACATTCAGCGCGCGGCGAAGTCTTTCCGCCGCGGCGCTTTCACCCCGCTCAGGAAATTTCAAAGGATGCTGGGTCTCATGGCCTCAGCATCGTCAGTTCTCCGGCTGGGCTTGCTCCGCATGCGCCCGCTGCAGTTCTGGTTGAAAGCGCGGGTTCCGCGCAGAGCGTGGGTGTCCGGTCATTTACGCCTCAAGGTCGATCAGGACTGTGTCACAGCCCTGGTGCCTTGGATGGCGAACGACTGGTACCAATCAGGTGTAAGCCTGGGGACTTCCTCGAGGGTGATGATGGTGTCTACGGATGCATCCACCTCGGGATGGGGAGCGTTGCTCGAGGGCAGACCGTTCTTCGGCCTATGGTCGGAACAAGAAAAGCTCCAACACATAAACTGCCTAGAAATGCTGGCAGTGCACAACGTGCTGACGCGTTTTTGTCCCCACATCAAGGACCAACACGTCATAGTCCGTTCGGACAACATGGCAGTGGTGTCCTACATAAATCGCCAGGGCGGTCTGAATGCCATATCCCTGTACAGGCTGGCGAAACGCCTCCTACTATGGGCTCAGCACAACTTACGCTCGCTGAGAGCAGTACATGTGCCCGGGCTTCTGAATGTGGGCCCGGACAGACTGTCCAGGAACAACGTTCCTACAGGCGAATGGTCTCTACACCCACAAACAGTCCGGCTGTTGTGGGAGAGATTCGGCAAAGCGGAGGTGGACCTATTCGCGTCCCACGAAAACGCTCACTGCCCCGCATTCTTTTCAAAAACCGACAGCGCGCTGTCCCAAAGGTGGCCGCGCTGCCCGCTATACGCTTTTCCCCCCGTCTCCCTCCTGCCTCAGGTGTTGGAACGGGTCAGGAAAACAAAATGCCCAGTGCTGCTTGTAGCACCGTTCTGGAAGAACCAGGCATGGTTCCCAGTTCTGATGCAGTCAGCAGACATCGCTCCATGGCCAGTGCCGTTGAGGAGAGATCTCCTCTCGCAGGCCAGGGGCTCGATCTTGCACCCACACCCGGAACTGTCCCTTCATGTGTGGGCGCTCAACGGATACCCGTTGGTCTCGCAGAGGGAGTCATGAATACCATCACGGAGGCTAGAGCGCCGTCGACCAGGCGGCTCTACGCTTCAAAGTGGTCGGTTTTCTCCGGCTGGTGTACAGCTCGGAGCCTTTCACCCCTCGAATGTGAGGTAGCGGAGGTTCTCTCCTTCCTACAAGAGCTGTTGGATAAGGGCAGATCCCCTTCCACGCTCAAAGTGTATGTGGCGGCTATTTCAGCGTTCTCCGGTTCAACGCTGGGTCAGTCACTGGGAAGGAATTATTTAGTCATCCGCTTCCTCAGGGGAGCTAGGAGACTGAATCCACCCAGACCTCCTTCAGTCCCTATGTGGGACCTTTCTACGGTCCTGGCAGCCATGAAAGGTGCCCCTGTTGAGCCTATCCAGTCAATCAGCCTCAAACATTTGTCTTTCAAAACAGTGTTTTTGATGGCTCTCGCTTCAGTGAAGCGCATAGGCGATCTGCACGCGCTCTCCGTGAGCCCGACGTGCTTGGAGTTTGGTCCTGATGACTCTAAAGTCATACTCAAACCTAAGCACGGCTATGTGCCGAAATCCCTCAACACGCCTTTTTCGGGCTCAGGTTATTTCCCTGGCTGCCCTGCCGGCGTCGAGTGAGGAAGGGGACTCGAGTTTTCTTTGCCCTGTTAGGGCTTTAAGAACTTATATGTCCCGCTCTGCTGCCTTCAGACAGACAGAGCAGCTCTTTGTCTCGTTCAGCGGACGTTCCAAAGGAACGGCTGTTTCGAAACAGAGTCTATCCAGATGGATAGTTGACGCCATAGCGCTGGCTTATACTGCCAAGGGCATTCAATTCCCGTTGGGAGTCAGAGCGCACTCTACGAGAGGCGTTGCCTCCTCGTGGGCTTGGTCCAGCGGGATTTCCTTACAGGATATATGTACGGCGGCAGGCTGGGCCTCTCCGTCTACATTTATCAGGTTTTATAACCTAGAGGTTCCCGCCTTACAGGCTAAGCTTTTGTCGGTGTAATCTATTTACAGGCGCAATGCGCTACCGACTATACTGGGCAGAACTGTGTAAGACCCACGTTTTCCCACATTAGTGCAGGCTCCCTACCCTGGCTATGTGATGTCATACTCGCGTCTGTGGACATGTCTATATAAGGCGGAGGAAACCCCTCCTGTCTTTAGACTCTCCCTGTGAGGTCATGTTAAGCCCGCGGACGCTACAGTATAGGGAATTAAGGCTCCCCCCCTTATTCCCTGACTCTGTGTGAGTCTATCTGGTGATTATGCACTGTATGCCTGAAATAGCTTCCGGTGATCAGTGTTTTTATCCCAGCACGCACGGCGAGCAAGGGGTTCCCGTAGCGTTTTTCAAACGCAGTACGAGAGAACTCTCGTAAGAGAACGTACTCGGTTACTAACGTAACCTCGGTTCTCTCTAGAAGAGGGAACGAGTACTGCGTTCCCTTGC
>CM040828.1:2262972-2305472 GCA_022828995.1 Vimba vimba | reverse complement strand
AGGGGTCGTCTCCTCCATGGTTGCCCGAGGGGTCGTCTCCGCCATGGCCACCCGAGGGGTCGTCTCCTCCGTGGCCGCCCGAGGGGTCGTCTCGTCTGCTTCGCCCCGGCCGCCCGAGGGGTCGTCTCGTCTGCTTCGACCCGGCCGCCCGATGGACTATCTGCTCCGCCCTGGCCGCGTTTCCTGGGGTGCCCTTATAATGTTAGTATGTTTTTTAGATCAAAAGTTGTTAGAATTTAGAAATAAAAGGCATATTTCCTAGCCTGATTTTAGCCTCTGATTTGAACACTCTGTTTGAAGGGGCGTGTCTGTGTGAGACTTCAGTGTAAACGCCCACTGCTGTGATTGGCTGACATATGAATTATTTAGCATTACATGTGGAACTCTCTCAAAAACTTTTACTATTACAGCTATTATACGTTTTTACTTTTACAGCTATCGGGATTAACAAATCGTGAGAAGTTTTTTTTTTTACGTATTTAGATCTATTCCCATCACATAAAAGGTTGCAGTGATGAGCATTGAGCAGATGACAGCCTGTTGATCGCGTGAATGAAGATCTTATCATTGCAACGCAGTTTCTGTACTCTCACTAATGATTTCACCAATGCAAACATGAGGTAAGTACAGTAAGAGCTTTGTTGTGCAGCATAACAGCGTCATTGATTTCATAACGAGTTTTGGCTAGTGTCCAGATAAACTCGCGCTGTGTGATTGACAGCTTGGACGATTGGAAAGGGATTGTTCTTTGATCGCTTTCTGTTCATTAATCACAGTTTAAGTAAGATTATTTTCATCCTACTAAGAGAAACGACGTTAAGTTGATCGTTTAGTCACTGGCTTGATTTACTGTTGCATAAATAGTATTGAACGACTTTGAAAGAAAGATTATCTGTCTGAACTTGAACAATTACACATCAGAAATTCACATAACCCACTGGTTCTTCAGAGGCTCGGATGAAGGAACTAAAAAAATACCTTTGTGTTCATCTGTACATCCAAACACTGAGCAACTGCCATGCTTCGCTCGTTTGCAAGCCATGATGTCTCTCGAGGAAAAAGCAATATCGCACTCCTGCTGCTCATTTTCTCATGGGCGGGCCAAGGCAAAGCAGAGAAAGGGGAGGTGACCTTTCCCCTTATGACGACATAAGGGGAAGATTCTAGATTCGCCCGTCTGAGCTTTCATTTTCACAAAAATACCCAGGGCTTGATTTACACCCATCGAAACGTCTAGCCACTGGGGGACCATAGGCAGGCTAGGGGAACTTTAAAAAACCTCAAAGTGAAATTTTCATGCAATGGGACCTTTAAAGGGAAATACGGTTAAGTGCAACATGTGCAGCACAAATCTGTCATATCGGCTACTTAAAATTATAATGAGAACATTATAATTGTGTGCTTGGGATGGTGAGACTTTTGTTTTTGTAATCAGGCTCTCAAAAATCATATAAAAATGTTGGATTTAGATTTATCTGCCAATATATCGGTTATTAGCTTTCAAATATAAATAATTATCGATATTGGCCAAAATGTTCATATCAGTGCATCTGTAATAAGCATCAGTCTACACAAAAACATCTCAGTGAATCATCAGTTGTGGTTTAAATATCAGAAGAACCATTGAATATGTCTCCACACACACACACACACACACGCACACACACACAGAACCATTGGACACGTCTTTAGCTTTAATTGCATTTAATATCCGAGATCTTTTAATCAGTGACAATGAGAAGACATCCGAGGAGAAAAGCTCCGAAATATTCATCAGTTTCAAAGCATCAGCAGTCTTCTGTTCAGCTGTCATTCGATAATAAGGACTGATTTATTAAATTAAGATAAATTCATAGTAAATGTTTCACTGTGGGTTTATGTAAGTAAAGACATCTAATGAACAAGCAGTCCGAGGCCTTGCACGGGTTAGTGGTGAGAAAAACCAAACGCTCAATGGGAAAACCCGTCAAACTGTCACGAGACACAACAGAAGTCATTCTCAGAAAAGCAGCTGTTTAAAGGAAAATAAACATAGGTTGAGCAAAAATCATTCTTCAAAATAATAACCAAACTATATGGTTCAAATATGTTACTCAAGTATACCACTGTAAAAAATTATTGTGATTTTAATGGTAAAATACCTAAAAAAAAAAGGTTAATTGGTTAACAAAGTTTCCGTACTATATACGGTAAATAACTGTGATCTTACGGTACATATAATAATGAAATACGGTTTATTACTGTAAATTTAAGTTAAGTCTGTAAAACCTAAAAGGTTGCTACCGTATTTTTTTACGGTAAATTTCTGGCAGCCACAGCTTCCGTTTTTATACCGTTAATTTAACAGAATTTGTTTGAGACTCCAGGATAGACTCATGATGAACATATTCTGGGCATCTGAAGCTGTGATCAAAAGCTCTGTAACTCGACTCGAGTGTGTGTTGTCTCTTAGCTGAGCTGATGGAATTAGATGTGATTGTATGGAGTCTCAAAGGAAGCCATCAGTGACTGAGGTTTAAATGTCTCAGCCAACATAATCGTGATTCCGCAGGAACTGTGTGTGTGTGTGGACGTGGCAAACTTTTTTATAAGGTCTTTTATAAGGTATATGGACAATTACAAGGTTAAACAAGTGCCTTGGACTCTTTAACAAGCTCAGCTCCAGTCATAATGCAAAGACCGTAAACATGAACGGTACGAGGTCAGAGCCAAAATAGTCAATTGAAATTCCAGAGAGACAAGAGGCCGAATGTAATCTGAAACCAAAGAACGCAACGACCCTCAAACCAGAGAAGAAGGCTTCACATCACAGTGTTTCCATACATGACTTCACGGTGCATTAGAGAAACATGCAAAGTATTTAACAGGTGAAATCACAAGAAACAGGTGAGATGAGCATCACTGTGCTGTCAAAAATGCTGGAGACTGAAATAGCAAAGATTAAATAGCACATATGATTTAGGTTTTGCACAAATAAATTAAAATTACCTTAAAAATAAGAAAATAGAGAAAAAGCTGAAACGTAAACATTAAGAATTGGCATTCAAATTCTCAAAGCAATTTTAGGAAACAATCATTCTGGTCAAGTAGTAAACAAAGTGTCTTATCTTCCCAACGTCTGCCATTGTCTGTTCCCTGGATTTTGTCAATTCTGCAGTTAAAAAACCCGTATGACTGGTTGGTTGGTTCAAGTGGGAATGTTTTCTTTACTTTGAATATGAGAGGTTTCTGATTGCAGTCAAGCCTAATATAAGCCTAATCATTTTAATAAACCAAAATTGCAGCACTATTTCAGCGGATGTATAACAGACAGAACAGATATTAATAACTCCTTATAGGCCTATATTGTTGCGCGAGTGAACGCTGTGAGAAAACATGATGCTATTGCTGTCTGCAAAGAAGGACGAAGGAGAACTTAAATAAATTCTATAAATTACCAAATCTTCAGGTTATAAACAGACACAATGCATGAATATTTTAAGGATTTCTTCAAAGCAGATTTACAGTGATAATAGGAAATGAATGGATCAGAGTTTGTTTGGCTGTTCAGCAGCTCTAGAAGAAAGTCATTGTCCAGTTTAAGTAATTTTTTGATCGATTCATTTCCATTGTAAAAAAAAGCATTAGTTATTAATCATTTTTCAACAGAAAACAGAAAACTTTTAATGTGTTCTGGACGTTCATTTACACGACAGCGCTGTGTTTGGTGGCCTGAGAACACAAACTTTGAAATATACTTGGACTATTCTCTCAGTATAAGTCAAGTACACTTAAGTATATAAGTGTAATTTAAGTATATATAGGTTTCAAAGTGCAAGTTTTTGAAAACAAGTTTTGAAAACGATACCGCTATCATCTCCGTGTAAACTTCAAAAATGTGAATCTGTGAAACGGTGACTGCATGCACGTGTATTACGTGTTTAGTGTCATGTGCGTTTGAATGCGTATGAGCGTAGTCTGTCTTTACAAAGTGATATTGCCAAATTCCTTGTCTGGCCTGCATAATAGAGAGTTTTTAGTCGTTTCCGCGAATCCATGTGATAAAGTTTTTATCTGTACAGAGGGAAAGGGAAGAGGATAGTCTAGTAGACACAGTCTCTGCTGACACTTCAGGGCTGCGTTGTGGTCGTGTTTAGGCACATCCAGCCCGGATCCGGCAGACTACGGTAAACCTCAGGATAAACAGAGAGACTAATAGTGTAGATGCCATTCGTCTTATGATGTAACGAGTACATCGGGTGTTATGGGAAGTGTTCAAGCTCCACTCAAGACGTCACACAATGTTCATAGCGTGCACTGTGTCTGTTGTATATCCTAAAGAAGACTCTTAACCTGAAACGCATTGGCAATTTATAGAATTTATTAAAGTTCCCCCTTTCCACAAGTGTTGCTGGATTCCACTTTGGTACTTTTTAAATTGTGCTGATTGATCCAGATCTAACCTTACTTGTATGCAATAACCACTCACTGTAACACACTAGAAGAACTGAAGATCTTCTTCTGTATGAGATTCATCCCTGAGCTCGTCCATGGTAAATAAATGACTCCTGTGCCTCTGGATGTCCACATGACACCTGTGCAGAAACCAGAGTTGTTAATCTCCTTATGGCTGAAGTCTTTAAGTTGTGGAATGTGGTGGATGGCTGTACTAACATGGTCTGGTGTTTGTGTGTGTGTGTGTGTGTGTGTGTGTGTGTGTGTGTGTGTGTGTGTGTGTGTGTGTGTGTGTGTGTGTGTTTTAATAGCTTGTCTAATCTCATCCCAGCAGGGTTGGCAATCCTTGCCATGTGGCTTCGCCTCTAACAGGATTCAGAAGAACAGAGACTGAACACTTTATTGAGGGATGACCAGTCGGTTAGTGCATGTGCTGAGGTACATTATATTACAACATAAAAAACCCTGTTGTTGTGCTGTCATTTATCAAGTGACCTGATTAAATGAACTCATGCATATTATTGTTGTTTTATTAAGTGATTATGAGCAGCACGGACTGAGAACCAGATGCTGGCCAGATATGACCTATATACTTAGACAAGTCATTAAAGTGATTTCCTTTTTTTCTGGCCGATATGAACACAGAGGCTTTGATGTGGTTTGGCGAGGGTTTTTTTTTTTAAAAAGACATGAAAGAATAAAAGACTGTTGGGAAGACATAAATCATATGAAAGGTGATATCGATCAAGATCTGGCTTTGTTGCAGCTCCAGCCTTTTTGTAGCATTTGTATGTTTCTGTATTTGCTTTGTATGAACAAATGCTTATAATTGCATGCTTGCTTGCATTCACACAATGTTTGTGAATCTGTGGAGTGAAGAGATGTCACCACCAGCGGATCAATCGACTCTGTGGCCTGAGAGAGCTTTTGTTCTCTATTCAAGTAATCATGCTCTCACAAACACACACTTAACTCCATAACATTAATGTTATATATGTTAATGCTTTCAGCATAAGCGAGTTTACAATGGTTTTATGCCACTGATAATACAGAAGCATCAATATGATTGCTGTCCTGTAAAGTGAAACAAAAACTTCTGAGGTTCTGACTTTTTCCAATAATTTTGTTTTGCTGTATTGTGCTTTTGCATTGTTTATATCATATGCACTGTTTATAAAATATTATTGCATTTTCTGTATTGCATATTATAATGTACTATACAGTGTTGTGTTTAATGTTGGGATCAAACTGATTTGACCACTGAACTTCAACTTCACAAGAAAGTGTAGAGTGTCGTGTCTTTGCACGCCGCGCGGTGGCGCTATAGAGTAACCGCGCGCGCACTCCGCGCGTGATTGATCGTTTCCAGTGCAGTCCGTGCTCGCGCTGCTCAGTCAGATCGAAGCTGCTCGCGCTCTGAACGCATTCCTGTCGCGCCACGGAACGGGATATTTCAGCGAGTTTGGGAATTTAACTATGACTAGGACATGCCATCCAAGGATCACTCGAACGTGTAAGTACCACAAAGGGATTATCAAAACTGTCAACGGTAAAACAGTCAGAAATGCGAGTAGTTTTGGAAAGCTGTGTTGAGACTATAGACTCGTGTAGTGTGTAATTTAAGCATTGCTGTGGTGTTTAAGTGTGGAAACCAGCATTCGGCTTTTACAGTATCCAAAGACCACGTATAAAACTTTAAGCACCAAGCGTTCGACTTGTTATCGATTTTGAGTGTTGACCACATTTAGAGGCTTTGTAAACATTTGGATGTCGTTTGCTGGCTGTTTGAAGTACATTTTTACAAGCTTATCCTGGAATGTAAGGCTTGGGAATTTATTACCGATTACATTTCCTCGAACGCTCCGGCTGAATGGAAGTGTTACAGTATGAAATGTATCGGTTTTGTTTCGACTACTTGATCCGGTTTGCATACTTTCCCAAACACGTTGTGGAGTTGAACAAACTCGGGTCGTGGTGGTTAACTGCTTTGTGTCAAAGCATTTAGATCCCAAAGAACAACAGCAAGCGGCATGGTGACGGGTTGTGCCTGGTAGGGTTAGGTCAAAGTTACTGAGACCGATAAGAAACGGACATTACAAAGGCGTTTTTGAGAAATTCGCACACAATTAAAAACGCGATTTGACAACGGTATCGGAACCCTATGTTGTGAAAGGGGCTATTTTTAAACTACCCCTCCTGTTTCTCCATCCAGCTTTAAGAGGCACCCTCATCTCACAGGACCACATGTTGCTTTTGGTAAAAATCGATAGGCTAATTGATTTATAAATGATTAGTCTCGATGTGTTGTGTTAAAAGGGCGTTAACAGCAGAACTGGTTATGGAAGCTGTTGCTGCGGTGCATCTGAAGGTTTCTGCTGTCCGTGGGTGTGTGCGAACGCGTCTACACATACTGTCCATTTTCTTGGTCTTCATTCATTCAGTATGTATATGCATGTATGTATGTGATCCAGTGCAGCATGAAAACCATGTATAAACCATTCTAAGAAGTTGGGAGACGTCATCTGCCCCTACATGACCATTGAGCTCGCGCAGGCTTTTTAATGATCGTGGACTGGTGGGATTTTGGTTACTGATGGTTCTTCTGGGGTTTAAGAAATAGACCTTAGAAAAACGATTGGTCTCAACATATCAGACGACTATTCATGGTCCTTGTCTTTCCCATTGTTATCACGACGTGACGGTTAGGAGCGTGACGGACATTCAGATGGAAATTGGGAATGTTTCATCAGGCGTGAGGGAATCGTTTGTTTAGAAAGAGGACTCCCAACACAACCCTAACGGGAATAATCTCACGGTTTGCCTATAAAAAACGACTTCGGGCCCCGTGGGTCAGCGAGTTAAAGCCATTATCCTCCTTTAGTATGTGTATTATGAATAAAATTCACACCGAATGCTATTGTAGTCATGTACGATTGTAGTCCCAGATCCTGCGTGTAAAATTATTTCAAACCGTCAAAGGACTTGTGTTATCAAGCAATTCCCATAAAATTAGCCAGAGTTTGAGGTTTCTTAGACCACACACAGTCTAGAATATTTACCTGATGTAGTGTCGAGCAAACATTGCCTCAGAAAAGACCTGTAACACTGCAATAAATCTGTTTTTACCGTGAAAATCTTTTACACAGATTCGCGCCTTTCACAGACTGTGATGACGCGTTTTAACGGTCATCAGCATCGTAAATGCAAAGTTTATATATATATATATATATATATATATATATATATATATATATTTTTTTTTTTTTTTTTTTTTTAAATGTATGTACATTTATAACACTTTTGTAGTATATTGCCTTTGTTTAAAAAAAAGAAAAAGTTTAATGCTACTGTGAAGGTGTTTCTAATAAGGTAGGCCTACAGTTGACATCTTTCTCTCATCTGACTGCCGTTATCAATCTCTCTATTTTGTCCTCTTTTGAAAGTTGTGTAACCATTACTGTGGAGTTTTTCTTTTGCTGTTTGAGCAAATCGGAACACAAAAAATATATTTAATGTAGTCTCTTATTCACCACTGTAGAAGTTTACCCAACTATGAAGACTTCCGCTTCTGACAAACCTGGAAATGTTCACAAATGTGAAAAGGGTCGAATGTGTGGAGTTTGGAATGCTAACTGCCCCGCAAGCTGCTGTAGAACCATATGCCATGCAGGCTTCCCTCCCCACTAGCATGACTGGTTTGCTCAGGCCCACAGCAAAAATAATGACCAAGATTAGCTCCTTTACCAAAATAATTTATCTCAGCAAGACAAAAATGATTGGAAATAAATCGCATGAGTGGGGACATAATTATGGAGCGAAAGATACAAGCACTGCAGTAAATTGGGCACAAAGGGAGAGAGTCAGGCTATTGTTTTTGTTATAGATGATGAGTGGAAATGTGAAATAAATTTGGCCACATGGAAGATTAACAAATGTGTGGGTGAGAGAGATACAATCTTGGCAAGATTGCTGCTTTACAGTTTACACCACCATGGCACTGATTGTATCAAATGGTAATGGATTTAATATGGTACTGGACAATTATCCATGGTGTTTACATGGATAATACGCTCAGATGCCCCAAAACCAATGGCTGTACCATGCATTATTTGCTGGTATTCAACTACAAGAAACTCCCCTTTGTATATTTTGTGCTCCTCTTGCGTTGTCAACATCCCAGGCTCCAGCATGAGAGCTCATAATTGTGGCATTCTGTGGCCCATAGCTCACCCTCTGTTTGACTTCTATTTATAATCTCTCTCTCTCTGCTAGTCTCTCAAATGGTGCTGGGTAAACGTTTGTGTGCTGCCTTGCCAGTCTATCACGCAATGGTTTCAAGTCCCAAAATATGACTGAAAGAAGTCTCTATGGCCGCATTTACACTGCAGATCTTGATGCCAAATTCCAATTTGTTGACACTATCCACATTTTTTGATGACCAGCTCACATCTTTTAAAAGTGACCCATATTTGATATCTGCATTTACACTGTACACTTGGCAAAACAACCCGATGTAGACATACTGACAAACCCTTACGAAAATTAACCATTGATTTACTACTAATAAAACCAATACTGTAAAACCCAACAAGTTAACTCAACTCAAACCGATTGAGGAAACTGATTGCGGCAAACCATTTGAGTTTAAAAATTAATACATATGAGTATTGTGAACTTATATATATTGAGTCATATATATAATATCAATATATATAAGTTCACAATACTCATACGTATTTATTTTTAAACTTAAATGGTTTGCCGCAATCAGTTTCCTCAAACGGTTTGAGTTGAGTTAACTTTTGGGTTTTACAGTGTATAAATGGCATCCCACATTAACCATGGTTTTGCAACACTAACCATAGTTTAACCATGGTTTTTGTAGTAAAACTCTGTTTATACAAAATGTAATCAGTCCACCAAAAAACATGGTTACTACACTTTTACTTTAATAAAACCATGGTTAATTTTCATAGGGGCGAAAGGCCAAAAAGGAAGTAAATATGGTGCGATTTGAAATGGACACAGATGAAATAATACAAGCTTTTACTTTCTGCACCATCTTTAAAGGTCAGAGGCCGTATTCACAAAGAATTTTAAGGCTAAAAGTAGCTCCTAACTGGCGAATTTAGGAGCAACTCCTAAAAATAATGGGCGTGTCACTCGTAACTTTAGGACTCCTAATTTTTTTGATTAAGAGTAATTCACGAAGCATTTTAGCCCTAAAAGTAGCACCTAAGCCTGGGACAGAAGAAGTCGAGAGGACTCCTAACTCACTAAGACCTATTCACAAACCGCTTTTTGTGGCATTTCACGTTGCGATGTTTTGAAATGCGTATGCGGTGGCTACAGGAGCTTCCAATCGCGAGGGAACAATTTTGCATTGTAGGCATAACTAGGGATGCAATAACGCCACCAACAACAACCAAAACTAGGCTACTCATTCATTGCATGTAAACTAATTGTAACGTTTGATTGTGAATCAAATTAAAATGTTCTTCTCTTTGCAAACGTAGGCAGAGGCATATAGTGACAGATTAATCAATAATGTTGCAAAGATATTGCATCAATCCATATGTTTCATTAGGCTACTAGGCTATTTGTTTTGCCTTACTCTTCATTCATTTAGGCTATTTATTCAGTTATTCATCATCTTCCGTCCTTCGCACTACTTGTGTAGCGCACACATTCTCAGACCTGTCACTCATCATCGTAGGGGAGGTGTTTGGAATTATTCCCGCGTTACAATCATCAGCCAATCAAGGTGGTCACTTCAGTCCAGCTCGTGCATGAGTAATGACGTCATCCATAGCAACGAAGACTCACTCTTAGTTTAGGAGTTGTCATTTTTCTTTACTAAGAGTAGGTCTGAAAGGCGTTGTGAATAATTTTTAAGAGAAAACTCCTAGCTAAAATCTTTTAGTGCGATTTAGGAGTACTCCTAGTGGTAAGATAAAATGCTTTGTGAATACGGCCCCAGGAAAACATCGGTCTCTTTAGGCGGAGAAAAAAAGAGGAGAGCCCTTGCTGTCATGTGATCGCGGTTGGTGTCCACCGGAGTTGACGTCATTCGCCACGTTGCTTTTTCAATGACGTGCGATTCGCATTGACAGGAGAATATCCCATATGTATATTCGCAAATGCACGTATATCATGCAGAATGTAAATATGAATGGCGCCTGAAACTGATCTGAGAATATCTGGATCCATGTGCTTTTTTCCTGCTTATACGTTCATGGGTTATTTCCAATCTATGCCACATGGGAGGAAAAAATCTGAACTGGTTCACTTGAACCATGTAATGTATATGCGATCTATGTCTCCTGAAGATCTATTGGTCTCTTATGCTCTATAATAGGAAAGGTATATGTTGTGTTAGTGGGATGTAAAGTATGATATCTGATCAGAGAATGTGACTCCAGAGACATATCAAGGCTTTCAAGCAAATCAAAGTAAACTTTAGCTGTTATATAGTTTTTAACTGCATTTCTTAAATAAGCATGTTCTGATTGAGATGATTACATGGTAAATCCCACGTGAAAAAGGGAAAATATAGGGATTCCTTAAGTTTAAAGAAAGAAGAAAAAGTATGCATACATGCTCTCTCTCTCTCTCTCTCTCTCTCTCTCTCTCTCTCTCTCTCTCTTACTCTCTGATTCTCTCGCTCTCTCTCTCTCTCTCTGTCTCTCTCTCTCTGTCTCTCTCTCTCTGTCTCTCTCTCTCTGTCTCTCTCTCTCTCTCTGTCTCTCTCCTCTCTCTCTGTCTCTCTCTCCTCTCTCTCTCTCTCTCTCTCTCTCTCTCTCTCTCTCTCTTGTCTCTCTCTCTCTGTCTCTCTCTCTCTGTCTCTCTCTCTCTCTCTCTGTCTCTCTCTTCCCTTGTCCTCAGGCCAGTGGTGAAATTAAAAAGCATTTAAGAGGTCTAGCTGTTACTGTGTTTGTTAAAGAGCAAACAGTGAGAGGTCTTCCTCACACACAGACACTGCTAACTCTGTCCAACCTTCAAGCAGTCGTCGCACAGTTTGACCGCCGTGAAATGACACGTTCACTTGCGTACTTACTAGTGATAGACTGATAAATCGGATGATATTTGCCCATTTTGAGATCACCGACATTGGCTGAAAACTTTACCCACTAGATTTGTTGATGGATAATGGCCAGTTTCTGTTCTCAAATATTATTAGTAAACTTCTGCATGCATGTTTACATCTTAATTGTTGACATTGGCTGCCTCGTTCTGTATTTATCATCTCATATTGTCAATACACCACACAGGAGACTCTCAGGACACTGATATCATGCTTTAAAATGCAGACAAATGTTCCACAAACTCCAGTCAAGACTCACGGTAGACACAGCAAACATTCACTGTGACCTTTGCAGTCGAGCATTCAGTCTTTGTAAATTACTCCTAGCATTTGAGTTCTGTTGATAAGTGGCGTTGCTTTGAAATGCATAATGTTACGTTTTAAAGTGCTTTGAATCAGAAGATGAAGAAAAACAAGCATTTCCAAAGTTTCATTTGTTTGAAAATGTTATCACCTTTATTAAAACTCCGCAACGGAAACTAGCTTTCAGCAGGATGCGTTTTTTCTTTGGATGGCATTGAACACTTTGAGTTGACAGTTATAAATTATTAATATCCAGCTTTTTCAGTTTTATTTTCATCCGCAACACTTTTAACTGTTTTACAAAGGGCCTCCGCTCTCTCTCTCTGTCTCTCTCTCTCTCTCTCTGTCTCTCTCTGTCTCTCTCTCTCTCTCTCTCTGTCTCTCTGTCTCTCTCTCTCTGTCTCTCTCTCTCTGTCTCTCTCTCTCTCTCTCTCTCTCTCTCTCTCTCTCTCTCTCTCCGTCTCCTGTGTGACATCTGTTATTTAGGATGAGTTGTTTTTCAGGAATGGCCGACGATTGCTGTGGTCACACCCTGCAAGCAAACCGCTCTCCTGATTATTATACTTGAGTGCATATAAATGTGAACAGGTCCATCTCTTCTCTTCAGACAGGAGCTTGTTCTCTTGTGCACATTTAAAGACTCACAGTCTCGTATTTCTAACGCTGGTGACTTTTTTTTTTGCACAAGTTTACACCGCTAATCGTAGAGTAGGTGCGTCCGTGACGAGATTATCCTCCTGTAATTCCAGTCTTAAACTATTCGAGAGTTGACTCATAACTGCATGTCAACAAACAACTTAGAGGAAGGACGTACTGTCGGCTTCGCACAGAATGGAAAAAGAGCCAACAAAATTCCAGATGAGACAGCGGCTGAAGAGACGTGGGAAGCGGATCACTGCCACTTTGGTTTGTTTGTTTGTTTGTTTGTATTCTGGCTCCAGCTTCGCACTCTTTCATTGGCAGTCGCTCATTTCTGGCTTTCTTGTTGTTGATAGTGTGTGTTTGTTTCTCAGCATCTGTGATCTCTGACACATGCGGTGAGTCGGCTGCTATTTGGGTTTAGAGTAGTTGCAAACTTAAAGGGATAGTCCACTTAAAAATGAAAATTCTGTCATCATTTACTCACCCTCAAGTTGTTTCAAACCTGTATGAGTTTCTTTCTTCTGCTAAACACAAAATTAGATATTTTGAAGAATGTCAGTAACCAGACAGTTTTTGGACCCCATTGACTTCCACAGTATTTCTTTTCCTGCAATGGAAGTCCAGAAACTGTCTGGTTTTATGGTCATTTTTAAGTGGACTATCCCTTTAAAGCTGAATTGTGTGACTTATGCGCCACTAAACGTAATCGCTAAATAACGAGTGTTTTGAGACGTATCCTCGCGCAATTGGTCGAGTCGGTCTTGTGGCGTCAGACTGGATGGGCGGCTCAAACACACAGAGCGCCATGTTTACACATTTCAGGGAAATCAAATCAAACGGTTTACTTTAAGTCGTCTATGTTTATTAAGCTGGAATTGAGTGAAAAATGTTACACACTTCAGCTTTCAAACACAAAACGACGTGTTCTTTCTGTCATATGGAGTTGAGACTTAAACTAGTCCTTTATGCTTTTGAGTGTGTTTTAAACCGCACGCAGAATGAAAAGAGAGCAAAAGCTGGAGGACTGACTGAATCTTGCTGCAGTGTGGGATTGTGTTTGTGTGTTTTGCAGCATGTGACGTGGCGATACTTTTTGTGTTGTTTCGACAAAAATCAAACGATTGCACTGGAGTTTACTGCTGTGTGAGTCATTTTTGGGTCACACAAATAATGGAAATTGTCATACATCCATACAAACTCTGTCTCTCTCTCCCTCTCTCTAGGTCTCTCTCTCTCTCTCTCTCTCTCTCTCTCTCTCCTCTCTCTCTCTCTCTCTCTCTAGGTCTCTCTCTCTCTCTCTCTCTCTCTCGCTCTCTCGCTCTCTCTCTCTCTAGGTCTCTCTCTCTCTCTCCTCTCTCTCTCTCTCTCTCGCTCTCAGTCGGTCAACTTGACTTCTCTCATCCCTCCCACTCGCTCTGCTTTTTCTCCCCCTTGTTTCTTCTGCACTCCTCGCATTGCTTATCTCCTGTGTGTGTGTGCTCAGTGTTTTGGATGTGTTTCTGGTAGATGTTTCTCCTTTAAATGCAGTCGGCCGCTAAAGCAGCAATCAGGAGGACTGACCTCTCCAAGATGGTTTTCTTTTCTACTCAGTATTTTCTGCCTGTTTTTGCTCTTAGATTGTTGACTGAATTGAGATGCGAATTTCAATCTGCGACTGATCACAAGATCAGAGGTCCTCAACTCAACTAGTGTGTTGTGACCCATTCACTCCTATAAATAAAGCTTCCAAAAATGTTTTTTTCACAGCGTTGCCAAAATCCCTTCCTCTAAAGAACCATTTTTTTTGTCTTGTCTACTCTAAAGAAACTTCTTCCAATTTAAAGAACCTTTTGTGCAATGGAAAAGTTCCACATATGTCAAAGTCCCCCTGTAGTAAATCATTTTATCCCTTAAAACTCATCTTTGATCACCAAAATGACATATTTAAATGTTTTTTTCCTTAAAAAAAATCTTTATGCCTTAAAATATCTTGAATGTAACGCGACACCCTTGCCTCATTTAGTATACGCGGTTCTATGAATATGCAAATGAGCCCCGCCTCCACTCACTCACTCAGCTCAGAGATCCACTGGTTGATGATCACACGTTGATCTGATTGGTTACAAGGTAGTTTGTGACGTCAGAAACACCAGCGATTTCAAAGCGTGTTTTTGAGACTGTCTTTGGTTCACTGCAGTTACAAAATACTCAGCAATGGTGTCGACTTATGAATTTACACATGATTTGACTTAAAGCAGATTAAAAACACCACATAGACACATAAACAACATTAAAATCTGGATTTTCACCACAGGGGTTCTCCATGCCTAACCATCCATGCCTAAATAAACTTTATTTTTAGGAGTGTATGGGTTGTGGATTTCATTTCATAATTCTATTTCATGTTTAAAAGTTGTGTGTGTTGTCAGACCTCCGCAGTTCATGGTAAAACGGTTGCATTTCTCTTCTTTAAAGATGTTTACCTTTTGATGTTCAATGCAAAATCAGGGTCCCGAAGCAGAACCGGTCGAGAATCCCAATCGCAGCACTGTTCTCCCCTGCGACTTCACACAGCGCTGCGGCATTGCTTTCTCTGCATGTTGCACACACACACACACACACACACACACACACACACACACACACACACACACATGCATTCACTCAAACACACATTTCTCTTTCCTCAGTATTGTGGCTGCGCTCCTGCAGTTTTAACTGCACAGACGTTTAAATAATTCAGTATCTTAAGCTCAGCTTGTAAATAATGCGAGCACACGTATTGCACTGCAGTAAACTCGCTTTAATTTAATACGACTCAGTGCGTTTATAATTGCTAAAAAGCATGAAACAAACCTCTAATGCGAATGTTTCAATTATAAATGACATATGTACACACACTGCAACACGTAGTTTTAATTATAACGTGCTCCAGTGAGAACTAATGAGATTTATTTCCTTTGCTGAGTTATGGCATTGCTCAAACAGTTTTCTTCCCATGAGCCACTGCGTTTGTGCTCTCCATACTGTGTTTGTCTTGTTTGATTGCACTAAGTGGTTGTATATCTAGTGGTGCTTTATTACAGGGCTTGCAAGCCAGCACTGTATACAAATTCCTTTTCAGTTAATTCAGCCCCAAACACTTTGCAATAATTCACCCAAAACATTTCAATTCTTTCATCATATTATTTTTTCACCAAGGAGATTTTAGAATGTACAAGCTTTACAAGGAACGTTAATGCCAAGCTCCAAAAATGACAGAAACACCATAATTAGTCTGGACAACAATATTCCAAGTCTTTTTTGTGGCTAAAATCTAAACTTATCTAAAACTTTAACACTATTCTTTTGCTGCCTTGTGAGCAAGTTACTCGTGTTCTGCTGCTTGAAAGGAGAGCTGAGGATTATATATGCATGCAAATGTCTGCATTAATGTTGTTTGCATGTTGGCTGTGTGTTTGAATGTCTTTCTCTTCATTTATTTATTTGCTTAGCTCTAGTGAGCCGTCTACAGCCTACAATGGCAGTTGTTTCTGTGAAAGATGCATGTGATGACGATACGAACAGATGCTTAAGCGTTTGGCGTATGACACACCTGTAAAGATTTGTAATGCTGCTTCAGAACAGAGCGTTTGTTTGTTTGTGTGTGTGGGTGTGTGTGTGTGTGTGTGTGTGATGGCCAAAACTACATTACAGTTCATGCTTTCTTTAATCCTTCAATGAGTGTATCAGATGTCAGAGAGGCTGTTGTGTGCATTGATAGTGTAATTTCTGGACTGTTAATGTTGTCATTTCACACTTCATTGCACCTTTTAAGGATCCTAATTTCACATTCCTATCATTCCAGTTGCATGTGATGCTGAGACAGGCATGCGTGTGTTCGACCAAAGTCATATTCCCATGTCTATAAATATAAACGCTGTGAGAGAATGGTTGTGAGGAGCATGAAGAATCATTTTCACACATGAATTGATGCTCCTCTGAATTCATTGACAGTCTTCTGGATGTGCTGGAGGAGACTTTACAGAGTGCTGGACTCTTAACATGGTTACGGCATAATATAGCTTATATAGCTTTTGTCTGGAAATTCAACTACATAATGTTTTTTTTTTAAATATCACAAGACATAAGCTAGATATGAAAGCTTGTTTCCATTTTAAAAGATAATTTTGACTTTATTTCTCACAATTGCGAGATATAAAGTCAGAATTGCATGATATAAACTCACAATTGCGAGAAATAAACCTGTAATTTTTTGACACTTTTTCTTGCAATTCTGACTTTATATCTCACAATTCTGACATCTTTTCTCAGAATTGCGAGATATGAACTCGCAGTTGCGTGTTATAAAGTCCAATTCTAATGAAAAAGTTTATATCTTACAATTCTGACTTTATAACAAGCAATTGCCACTTTATATCACGCAATTCTGACTTTATATCTCCCAATTGCATGTTATAAAGTCAGAATTGCAAGATATGAACATGCAATTCTGCGTAAGTCACAATTGCAAGTTTATTTCTCGCAATTGCGAGTTTTTATCTCACAATTGCGACTTTATGACTCACAATTGTGACTTTATATCAATATAAAGTATCAATATTAACTTTATATGTAAACTTGAAATTGTGAGAAAAAAAGTCAGAATTGTGAGATAAAAAGTCGCAATTATCTTATCTTTTTTATTCTGTGGCGGAAACGAGCTTCCACAGCTAGAAGCTTTTCTTCTAAGAGTGTTTGTTTTGCTAGGTTGGCCTATTGGATTTTTTATTTTATTGGCAAGTTTATATTGTGATATAAACTATTGCAGAGTCTCTTCACACTGCCCAGCTCTGGTGTGTTTCCATGGTGCCGGTCAGTGATGCGTGAAACGGTCCAGTGTCCGTCAGGAACGCAGCGATACACACACACACACACACACACACACACACACACACACACACACACACACACACACACACACACACACACACACACACACACACACACACACGCCTCCCCCCGACCCCTTCAAAAGCCCCGCATTCATCCATCTATCTGCCTCTCATTCTCTCTCTCTCACTCTTTGTCTGCTCTGCTTTTGTGTTTGTCAGAGAGTCAGCGGCGCATTGTTTGCTGCGAGTGAAATGTAGTGGCGTTGTGCTCTCGGGTCGGATCGTGACATACGCTGAAGGGAAATGTTTATCCCACGTGAGCGACTCATGCAAATGAACGCAGGGGTCGAGCTACAACAACGGTGTTAATTTGGGCTTCACCCGTTCAGCTGAATGAGAGGCTGTTCATCTTGTCAAAGAGGTTCATGGAAATTTGTCCGTTATTGTGTTTTTTGTGGGAAATGGGATGTTGGTGGACAGTTGCTCGTCATCAGGTGCTAGGGCTGCACAATATATCGAAATTATCGATATATCGCGATATGCATATCGCAACGGTTGCAATAACTGGAGTCATGAACAAAAGAGAAAGTCATGCACTGCTCTTGGCTGAATAACTTTTGTAGCTTTAATAAGAATCAGGATATATTTAATTCATACAGTGAAAACTAAACTGTGTTTTATTTTTACATTTGATTATTCAGTTTCAGTTGTTAAATAACCCTAATGTAGGATGACCTGAACCCCTGAACCCTGTGGTTTACACTGATGTTAAAATAACACTTCTTACGATACAGTAAAACACGGATGTTCACTGTCAGAAGTTTAGGGATGTTTTCTTGTCACAAAAAGAATGTGAAATATAATTTCAAATATATTTTGAAGATAATTTAAGTTTGTTACACACTTTAAGCATTATCGTATCGCATATCGAATATCGCATTATTTAATGAGTTATCGCATATCGCATTTTTCTTCAATATTGTGCAGTCCTATCAGATGCAAATCCTTTTATAGATGCGCAGTTTTGAGCAAAACAAGTGGGAAAAGTTATTTTTTAAATGTTTTAATTAGGATGCCCAGATGATATATATAGACATGGAGGTTGTGTGAGTTGGTTAGATTTTACATCACACTTATATTCTAATTTGATTGAATCATGAAAAGCCTGTGATTATTATTATTGGTTAATATATTTTCTGGCCACATGACCTTAAGTTATGTCCGCAGAAAAGTTAATTCAAATGGTGGTAAGAGGATTTTCTCTATATCTTTAAAATAAAGATATAATGTAAAATAAAATAAAGATATCACATAAAATAAAGATATAATATAATATAATATAATATAATATAATATAATATAATATAAAGATATAATATAATATAAAATAAAATAATCTAAAATAAAATAAATATATAACATAAAATATAATATAATATAATAAAAAATAAAATGTAATATATAAAATAAAATAAATAAATATAAAATAAAATACAAAATATAACGTAAAATAGTAAAATAGAAAAAAATAGAAATAAATGTAAAATAAATAAAAAATAAATGAAATAAAAATAAAAATGTAATCTAATCATTTTTTATTTATTTTGATAGTAAACGTAGTATTTAATTTAATATAATTTAATGTTTAATTAATTTCTTTTGTATAAAATAATTGAATTGTCGTAATTTAATGTTTGTAGAATTATTAAATATTGTAAATTGTTTTCAGTTTAATAATTGCATTTAATTTTAAGTTTTATTACACTTAAATGTGAAAACTTTTAAAAACCCTTTTAAAACTTTTTCTGCTTTAGAAAGTTGTTATCATGGAAATAATGAAGACATGGAATATAATAGAGTTTGATTGGTCAGGGTTGTGTTCTGTTCAGATCTTATTCCAAGTCATTGATGAGTAATCAAATTTCATTCTGCTTATTACACATGAAGAATGTTAAAAGGAAGATCTTCCACCCTGTTGTTTTCTCTCGCTCTGTTTCTCACGGCCGGGGAATGTCATACATCTGGTCGGATGATCTGATGTGGGATCGTCCCGGTTTACAACGGAACATGTTTCTCTCGCCGTGACCCGGTCGCTCCCTCGGCTCTCGTCATCTGACGCTCTCGGGAGATCGGAGAAACGGGCAGAGCCAGACGGAAACAAAGAACCAGGCCAAATCTGTCAGTCTTTGGCGGCTGCTCTACAAACACACACACACACACACACACACACACACACACACACACCCACAGAAACACGGTTCGTGAGGAGAGCTGGGAAACTAGTCTCGGTCAACACTCCTGTGGGTGTTTGCATACAGTGAGATCAGCTTATTATTGATTCTGAATAAACTGACTTTGTCTGCGGTGTTGTTCAGTCCAGACAGAATAATGTTAAGCTGCAGTGGTTAAAGTCAACATGAAATCTACATGGAAAATTCTTGTTGTTTAATGGAATATTGCAGCATTCATTATAAATGATTAATACGTGCACATCATTATCAGAATAACTTCTCTTCTCTGATGACGAGGGCGGGGCAACCTGTCACTCACATGAGATCAGCCAATAGCAAACCACAACCATCCAATCAATTCCTCACGGACAAAATCAAGCCCCGCCCACATTTGTTCTTCTCTCAGAAGCGTTTCACTTCAGCTTGCTCGCAGCTCCTGAGAAGCCCCGTGGTGAGGAGCAGAGAGTTCGCTCAGAGTCGGAGTAAATCACTCCGCAGAAGTAGCAGTGCTTCGCCTTCTGAGAATATAGTTCCCAGTGTGTGTACGGTTAGAAGATGGCTGTGTCTCATGTGACCTTGTTATTCGCACACGCTGTGACTATACAAATCACAACATGTAAGTAGGAAAATGTTGGTGTTATTTTGTCTCTTATTGGGAGCAGTGTGCTAGCTGGAGCCGTTTACCTCCAGTCTTTGTGCTAAGCTAGGCTAGCGGTGTCAGACAGAGTTACGGCACGCACGGAGATGAGAAGGGTGTGTGTGGACTTATCTAACTCTGGGGGATACGGTGAATAAGATAAAGTCCCAAAAAACGTCAGACATTGTCCTAACAATTTGAACTTTATCACGACACCCGTTTGAAAGTGTAATCCTGAAAGCCCGTGTGTGAGTGAGTGTGTGTGTGAGTGAGTGTGTGAGTGAGTGAGTGAGTGTGTGAGTGAGTGAGTGTGTGAGTGAGTGAGTGAGTGAGTGAGTGAGTGAGTGAGTGAGTGAGTGTGTGAGTGAGTGAGTGTGTGAGTGAGTGAGTGAGTGTGTGAGTGAGTGTGTGAGTGAGTGTGTGAGTGAGTGAGTGAGTGTGTGAGTGAGTGTGTGAGTGAGTGAGTGAGTGAGTGAGTGAGTGAGTGAGTGAGTGAGTGAGTGAGTGTGTGAGTGAGTGTGTGAGTGAGTGAGTGAGTGTGTGAGTGAGTGTGTGAGTGAGTGAGTGAGTGAGTGAGTGAGTGAGTGAGTGAGTGAGTGAGTGTGTGAGTGTGTGAGTGAGTGTGTGCGCGCTCACACCTGCCGCCAGCTCTCAGACGTGTGGACCGTTGGCAGGTTCTCTGGGTGTTTTCAGCTCATGATTTGAGAGTTTGGCTCCGCTCGTATCGGAGCAACAGTGATCGGCTCAAAGGAAAGAATGCAGGGAATTTAACTGAGCAAGACTCTGGTGATGAGGGAGAATGTGCTGAGCTAGTTTTGCTACTTCTAGTACATTTTAAACACAACTTTGTTTTCCATTATGTACGCTGAATCCTGAAAAGCGTTGAGTTTCGTGCTGATTGTTTGAGGTTTGCATGGATTTTGCATGTTTTTTTTTGTCATATCATTGTCATATCATATTTGATACATTAGGCTTTTATGGCTCATATAGTAATGATGTTGTGAGAATATTGAGGAAAAAACAGCTACATTTTAATCAGAGGCTCAAAATGAGCAACAATATGGCTGCATATGCTGATATTTACATGGCCTTTATATGGATTATATAAATCTTTATAACAGACTGCTTACAATAAATGCATATAAATATCTGTCATCACTCTATATCTCCCAATAATAGTAAGATTATTTTTAAATGCTTAGTTTTATGATCAAATCTGTAGTTTTAAAACATAAAATGCAATGCAATACAGTGATGATTGAGAGATGAACAAATAAACCTTCCTCAAAAGCCTGATGATCATATTTAATACTCTGATAAATGATGTCTGGATAATGAAGTAAACCTCAGCTGCTTCAGTCCAGTTGAAATATTACTAACAATATTAAAGTTACTCTTACGTTTACTTGATAAAAATCAGTAAGTTTTCTCAGTAAAGAGACGTGAACCACGAGCTGAAGGAGGACGTTTGTACAGTTAAAAAGGCTTTTACTTGATAAAAACTTTAAACTACACTGAAAAAAAAAGTTATGACCATATGTTTTTACATTGCTTTAACTCGTCAAAATAAGCAATTTTGAACTTTTTTTAATGTTATACAAGATTCAACTAATTTTTAAAAGTCAGTTTAATGTAATTTAAGTTCAAATGACTTAAACATCCAAGTTGATTGTGCTTAATTTAAGGACTGAGATTGTGTGCAACAGGTTCTTCAGCACATTTTTGGCCTATTAAATATGATAAAGTGAGCGGTTTATGCCGCGCCGGTTCAGCTGGATCTCTCTTCTGCAGGTTGTGTGTGTGCAGTTTCTTTGTATTAGTTGCATGAGTTTTTCTGATCGCAAGGTGTCAGCCAATCACATCGCAGCCGGCTTGATTTCACCGCTGGAGGTTAGGATGAGAATCAGTGTGTTGATGAGAAATCAGTGTGTTGATTGTGCTGGGATCAGGAACCTGATTGCCGAGAGCATCGTGAAGAACGAGACACACTGCAAACTCTGATCATGAACGCGTCTGATTGAATGATATCAGCAGACGGAGACGACGAGAGAGGAAAGAAGAGTTATTGAAGAACACAATCGGCCAAAAGTACATTCTGATGAATGAAATCAAGTCTCACTCTGCGTTTGAATGGCGTGTGTGTTGTGTTTGTGTGTTATCAGATTTGTTTTCGAAGTGCTTGAACGTTTGTTTGATTGTCCGTTAATTAAGATCAGGTTTGGCGTGTCTGATGGACACATACAGTGTTATATGGAGACTATTTAAGACTTTTATTGAATTAAAGCGTCCAGTTATTGTCTGGGATGTTAAATGTTTAGTATTTTTAATGTAATCCTGTGTATCTTAACAATCAAATCAGTCCGGAAACTGATCTTGGTTAAATATAGGCTTTTTTATCACAGAGTTTGTGGTCTGTAAGATTTTTAATGTTTCTGAAAGCTCACCAAAAGCTGCATTTATTTGATCAGAAATACAGTAAAAACATACTAGCATAGATAACTTTTTTTTTTATTAGCTTGTAGAGTAGCTTGACTTGTTTAAATCGAGTGGCTTGTAGTTTGAGAAAATAGTTTTAAAGTAAACAAACATGATTATATTATCTAGTCCTGTATGTTTACACATGCTACCTGTATCCCATGTAAATGTTGAGGTTTGAGGAGAAAACCACACACTGATGTCATTGATGCAAATTAAAAACTGTGTGTGTGTGTTAGCGGTAAAGACGTCGAGCTGGTCTGTCCTGTTGAGTCACTGTTTGGAAGTTTATGAACCGGTTGGTGGTTTTGTCTCTTGCTGAGCTGCAGATTGAAGTTTGATGATACACACGCACACACACACACACACACACACACACACACACACACACACACACACACACACACACACACACACACACACACACAGATCTGCAGCACACACACACACACACAAACAAACAAACAAACAAACAAACAAACAAACAAACACACACACACACACACAGATCTGCAGCACACACACAAACAAACACACACACACACACAGATCTGCCACACACACACACACACACACACACACACACACACACACACACACACACACACACACACACACACACACACACACACAGATCTGCAACACACACACACACACACACACACACACACACACACACACACACACACACACACACACACACACACAGATCTGCAGCACACACGCACACACACACACAGATCTGCAGCACACACACACAGATCTGCAGCACACACACACACACACATACACACACACACACACACACACACACACACACACACACACACACACACACACACACACAGATCTGCAGCACACACACACACACACACACACACACACACACAGATCTGCAGCACACACACACACACACATCTGCAGGATACACACACTCTTTCTCACGCTCTTGTAAACTGTACTGTTAGCAAGTCAGTTGTCTCTAGTACTAGCAGGGCTCGCAAAATTTCATAATCGCTGGTAGCCCTTCGGGCAGGCACTCTTCAGATTTTGGTAGCCCGAAATTAATTTTACTAGCCCAAATAAAAAGAAAATTTTTAATGTAGAAAATTGGTTAGGAGTCAAAACATGAATCAAAAACTTTTTCAAAACACAAATATCAACAATTGGATATAAAATAATCAAATTAGAATCATCAATACAAATATGCATCTGGTAATAACTGAACTGAAATGTGTGTGACCAGTATGAACATGAATCAGTGTGTGTGTGTGTGTGGCTCCGCCCCTAATGAGGGTATGATGGAAAAAAAAGGTAACACTTTAGTTTAGGGTCTAATGCTCACTATTATCTAGTTTCATTAACATGCAGATGGCAGGGTTTTATCATCACGGAGGTCCCGAATGTGAGGTAGGCTAGTTAGGGGGGTTCGGGGAAAATTAAGATTTCTCTGATCTGCATATGTGCATTTTAAGATGTTTAGAAGGCCAAAAAATGTGATAAAAATAGCTTTAAAACCATGTCAGCGGACAGTAGATTATTTGTCAATACCTGCTCTCACTTCTTATCCATCACTCTTTCTTTTTCTCTCATCTTGCCCTGTCTCTTCCCCTCCTAAAGCTGAACTTTTTTAATTTACTGAAGGCTACAAATTGTATTATATTAATTCTCAACATGTACACATTCATTATTAATTTTATGCCTAACATGAAAACGGCTTTGTTAATGTTTCTTGTCCCCTCACAGTGACAGTAAGCTAATTATTACATTACATGAGTCACGTTAACTTACATAGGCCTATTTTTGGTAGCCCGACTTGAAAACACAATAGCCCCGGGACGTCAGGCTAGCGATTTTGCGAGCCCTGACTAGTGGAAAGATGAATGTGTGTTTAAATTGGGTCATTTATGTAGTAGAAATGTGAAATTATTTTAGAAGTTGGTGCCTTCTAGACTGAGAAAAGCCAGAAAATTTATTTTTGTCTCATGTGGATGAAAGACAACTCCCAGAATGCACTTGCTCCGCTGCCCTACGAGGACACGCCCAAGCCACGCCAGGGCAGTATCGGGAGAAATGATACAGCTAGGCTACTAGTCGACCCGAAACTGAAGAGACGGCGTTTTATCGTGAGATCCCCCTGTGGGCGGGTTGAAGACATGCGGGACGAGCTCCTCCTACTGGCTGGAGTCTCTCACAAAAAAGCCTCTGATGACGGAAAATGAAGATTTTTGCATCCTCTGAGTTTTATTTCCAGACACACAATACAGAAATCTCTGGTCTCAGGGGGACATGAGGGGGGGGAAGCACGGTCACTCCAGAATACTGCCGGGTTTCTACTGATGCAAAGCTTAATGCTAATCGGCGAAGTATCCTTTTAACATCCATGATGGAACCTTTTTATTGCACAAAAGGTTCTTTATAGTGAAAAAAGGTTCTTTATATGATTATTTAAAATGTTCTTCACACTAAGAACGTTCTTTTAGAGAACTGAAAGGATGGTTCTGCTATGGCGTCATTGCAAAAACCTACTTTTCGTATTTTTTTTGTCCTATAAGACAACTGCATTCGTGTGAGTTCAGGTGTTCATAATAACACCAATTTAATGTCTTTTAGACGTTATCATAATTTTCCACTTTTAAAGTTTATCATCACCTTTTCCTGATGTTGCAATCAGCACCTGTTTTATATACAAGACTCTCTCTCTGTCTCTGTCTCTCTCTCTGTCTCTTTCTCTGTGTCTCTCTCTCTCTCTCTCTCTCTCTGTCTCTCTCTCTCTTTCTCTCTTTTTCTCTCACTCTCTGTCTTTTTCTCTCTCTCTTTCTCTGTGTGTCTCTCTCTCTCTGTTTTTCTCTCTCTCTTTCTCTCTCTCTCTCTCTCTCTCTCTCTCTCTCTCTCTCTCTGTTTTTCTCTCTCTTTCTCTTTCTCTTTCTCTGTCTCTGTCTCTGTCTCTGTCTCTCTCTCTCTCTCTCTCTCTCTCTCTCTCTCTCTCTCTCTCTCTCTCTCTCTCTCTCTCTCTCTCTCTCTCTCTGTGTGCAGTGGCACAAATCTGCAATTCAATTTGCAACAGTTTAATTTGTGTTTAAGATGCAAATGTAGCCTTTCTGATAATGAGAATGCTAAACAGAGAGGAGGGAGTCCAGAGCGCTCACACACTCATTCATTAGCTCACAGTAATCGTGTCAACACACACACACACACACACACACACACACACACACACACACACACACACACACACACACACACTCACACACACACACACTCCACAGCAAATGAGACGCAAGACAGAATAGAATTATCTGTCTGTAAAGGTCACAAAATGAGAGTTGAGAAATCGAATGGAAAATGTCACTGTTCTAAAACTGTTCTGTAGAGCCGAGAGACGGACAGCGGACAGAACACAACCATCCGCTGTCTATGAGCTTATATCGAAGATCAAATATAGTCCGACTATAGTATAACTACCACACAATGATTTGTAAGCTAATATTTCAGACAATAAAGTATAAACTATAGTTCTTTGTAGTTCTTCTGGTATAGTCAGTCAGAGCTTGTTTGAGCTGTTCACTCGTTCTTCATGCGTCCGGGTTCATTTGAAGCACTCACGATAATGCACCGCACTGAAAACAATTCTTGTGTTTCTGAATTCACTTAATTTACTTATTTGCATAACAGCATGTGACTGGAATTTAAAGTGCACCATAATCAGTCATTGCCAAAAAGCGCAATGTATATGATGTAATAATGTCGGCAGAGACTGAGAGAGACGGATGAGTCAAGGCAACATTCCTCCTGTTTTACTAGTTTATCATTCATTCTCTGAGTGTCATGCATATGCATGTATGCAAATATGCGCATCATCATGTGATTCAGCGTTTGACTGCTCAGATGTGTTTTCATTCTCTCAGATCGCATGCCTCTCGTATTCCTCTTTGCCGAACCTGTTAGAGTTAAAGAACTTGAGCAGTTTTTCTGCAAGCTATCTTGCGTTTTATCTCTCAAACGCACGCATCTGTGCGAGCCGTACTGTATCTTATGCTTCACTGACCGTGTGAAAAGCAGAACACGGGAAAGACTGCAGGAAAGAGAGAAGGACAGACAGTGTTGATGGACTGAACCCTCATGAGTCTTCAGAGCAGGGGATTCTGGGTAACAGGCTCGTAAACCCGGTGGCTAGTTTCTTTTGCTTTTTGTCATCTTGGTCTGTTTTGCAGTAATTTGAGACACCTGGTTTTCCCAAATGCTTTTGCTTCACTGAACCATTCTCCTGTGAAGGACTTGCATGAAGTCCAATATTAAATAAAGGCTGAGGGATGTTCAACAAACACTCACACTTTCATAGTGTCATGTGTGTTTACCAAAACAGTCAAAGTTTGAAGGTCACACACTTATTCAGTTGCACCTGCTTCCATTTATTTGTGAACAGGAACGAGGATTTAAAGTCCAAAAGCTTACACATTTAGAAAAATATTGATAAAATATCATGTGTGTGTCTCTTTTCTTTAGAATTCTTTAGTATACGTGGTTCTATGAATATGCAAATGAGCCCCGCCTCCACTCACTCACTCAGCTCAGAGATCCACTGGTTGACGATCACACGTTGATCTGATTGGTTACAAGGTAGTTTGTGACGTCAGAAACACCAGCGATTTCAAAGCGTGTTTTTGAGACTGTCTTTGGTTCACTGCAGTTTTAAGGAGGAAATACTCAGCAATGGAGTCGACTTATGAATTTACACATGGTTTGACTTAAAGCATATTAAAAACACCACAGACACATAAACAACACAGGGGGACTTTTAAGTTTACAGTCTTCTATCTTTGTCTTTTTGTCTGATACTTTTTTGCTTTAAAGCAAAGTTTGTAATGTGAATATGATCCTCCTCGTAGCTGATTTGTTTGGTTCATGGCTTATAACTTTAAACAAAGATGTTTTTCAAATCCTAATGGGACTTCCAGAACCAAACCCACTGAGAAAAAAACTGTAGATAAAAAACATTCTTTCATGACTAAAATCAGTGATAAGATCAGTAAGATGATCTGATAAACTCAGACTTCAGAATATATTCTCTGCCAAACTCGTCTTTCAACTTTTATTTTAATTTTAATTCAGAATGTTGCTATTTTGTTGCGGCAGAGTTTTGTTTGGTTGCTGGGTGGTTTCTTATTCAGAGATGTTTAGATCAGATAATGGATCATACAATGGTTTTATAGGTCTAGATTAGTGGTAGATGTCTCTCTGCATGTCTGTTTGCCTCATGAATGCAGAGATCTTGACATGCGAGCGGGTCAAAAACCTGTTTCTGAAAGCTTAAATCTGGAGGTGTGTGAGGGGATTTTCTCCTCTATGGGGGGTCGAGGGCCCGACGGGTCAGGCATTAAAGGGACGAGTGTAAACAACATCTGTTTATTCCCCTGCCTTATTTTAGGTATTGCTACTGTAAATGCTCACATAGTTTTAGATTATAAATCTACTTATAATGTTTGAAGATGATCATTTAAATTTTTATAATTTTACTGTGGTATTTTGGGGTAAATGTTATGCATACAGTTCATAATTGTTGGATTATGGTGTGCATTGATATATTCATGGAAGTAAAATAATGCCAAACAGGGCTCGCAAAATTTCAAAATCGCTGGTAGCCCTTCGGGCAGGCACTCTCCAGATTTTGGTAGCCCGAAATGAATTTTACTAGCCCATATAAAAAGACTACATTTTTAATGTAGAATATTGGTTAGGAGTCAACACAATGAATCAAAAACTTTTTCAAAACACAAATATCAACAAATATGCATCTGATTCTAACTGAACTGAAATGTGTGACCAGTATGGAACATGAATCAGTCTGTGTCGGTGGCTCAGCCCCCAATGAGGGTATGATGAAAAAATAAATAATAAGTAACTCTTTAGTTTAGGGTTTAATGCTCACTATTAACTTGTTTCATTCACATGCAGATGGCAGGGTTTTTTCATCACTGAGGTCCTGAATGTGAGATATGCTAGTTAGGGGGGTTCGGGGGCACCCTTGAGAAAATTTTGATTTCTCTGATCTACATATGTGCATTTTAAGATGTTTTGAAGGCCAAAAAAATTGTATAACAATAGCTTTAAAACCATGTAAGTGGGCAGCTGATTATTTTTCTCTCCTCATCAGCATCACACTCCTATTCTCTTTGTTTTCCTCTTGCTCTGTCTCTTCCCCTCCTAAAGCTGAGCTTTGACTGATATAGTCTTTTCATTTTTGTCTGTCAGTGAAGTAAACATAGGGTCAACTGATAGGTTGATTTATGAATCATTTTCTCAGATGCATTAATTTACTGAAAGCTACTAGGAAAGCTAGGTAGCCTAACTAAGTTTATTGAATTCATTCACAATATGTAGCTACACATTCATTATTGATCTTATTCCTAATACAGGGCCGCAGACAGGGCTTTATAATCAAAGAGGTCATACATTTAAGGTTATTAGGGGGTTTAAATTTTTTATTTCTCGGATATGTCCATTTCAAGACGTTTGAAGGCCAAAAAAGGATAAGAAATAGCTTTAAAACCATGTCAGCAGGCAGTAGATGATACCTGCTCTCACTTCTTATACATCACTCTTTCTTTTTCTCTCAGTCTCCTGATCTTGCCCTGTCTCTTCTCCCACCTAAAGCTGAACTTTTTTAATTTACTGAAAGCTACAAATTGTATATTAATTCTCAACATGTACACATTCATTATTAATATTGTGCCTATGATGAAAACGGCTTTGTTAATGCTAATGTCCCCTCACAATGACAGTAAACTAATTATTAGTCACATTACATAGGCCTATTTTCAGTTCAAAATGGCGAAATTCGACAAAAGTATATTCATTTGCCTGATTATTTTTGTCATTTGTTTCTTTGATTTGATTGCGCCTACTTTGATTTGATTGGTCATTCTGACATTGACGAGCACCGCAGACCAATGAGACTCAGATGAACACACACACACACACACACACACACACACACACACACACCCTGTGTCCTCTCTGTTTCTGACGTGCTCGGCGCCGCTTCGGATTGAAGATGAGGAACGCGCTGAATCTGACTGAAGCGAACACTATTTCAGATAGCCCGTCGGGCAGGCTGGTTATGCATTTTGGTAGCCCGACTGGAAAACACAATAGCCCCGGGACGTCGGGCAGGCGATTTTGCGAGCCCTGCCAAATGTTTCTGAAACAAAAAATCTTGTTGAATTGCACTACTTGCATTAACCATGCTTGCGTTTTAATGCGTTGTATTTTTAGGGCTTACATTTTTATGGGCTGAAATTCAACATGGTTGTATATTTAAGCTGTGAATAATTCAATTCAAAACATTAAAACGTTAATAATCCATATTCACCTTTTAGATTTCACTTCCAAAATATACATTCTGTTTAAAAAAATAATAATATAGCCTAATATTCAACAGGCAATTTTCGGTCCATTATATTTCGCTTTACAAATTCACTTCTACAAATTCAAAATGCATTGCATTTTTTTTTTTTTTTTGTTAGTGGAAATTTAACAAGCGTTTTTGTTTCAAAAACATATTTGGCATTATTTGACTTCCATACCCCTCCATGCACAGGTCAACGCTGTATCATCTGTGTTCTGCTGGATTTTTGAGTTTTGCATGCAGATCGTTTCTCTGAGGCTTATTTAGCATGTTTAATTAATGGGATAATGAGCTGTGAAATGACCGTGTCATTGCTGACTCGCCACTTCCTGTGAACTCGTGTTCGCCTTCCCATCCTCCATCGCTCAGAGTTTAAAACACCACAAATGTCATTATTCAAGCAGTTGAAAGTGAAGAATCACCCAAATATTATGTACGAAAACATGTAATCCTAAATACTGTATTGTATGCAGTGATAAGCCTTTTTAACTGTAGTTTTTAAACATTAAACTTAGTTGTTAAAAGCCGTAAGTGCTGTCCAGTTAGTTCGTCACACTGCAAATGGAAAGTCATGTTAAGCACATTGCATTATGGGATTCAGGATCCACGGTTTGCTCTGTTCTGGCAAATACAGAACATAATTCAGATATGCACATTGTGCACAAAATGAAATTTTATAGTACTTTCTTCTTCTATTTTACAAGTTTCTTATAGTTTGTGTCTGTTTTTTTCCCCACCTGAGACCACTGAGTTTTTATGAGTATATTGCTTCTGTGTGTGTTTTCAACACGTGAGCCGCATCTCGTCTTTTTCGGAGTGTATTCTGTGTGTATTCTCGCTCCAGATCTGAGAGGCGAGTTCTGTAATTGATATGCCACAAGTAATAAATCAGCCGTCCGCCTGCAAGCGCTCGCCATTATCTGAGGAGACGGGTTTAGAGGTCTGTCCGCAGTGTGTGTACGTGAATTTATGCTCTGTTTTCTAAAGCAGAAGGGTTGTGAGACGACTCGCTGAATAACGTGTCCTCGGGCAGCTGTGGGAAAAATGGAGGATGAATTGACTTCCATATTAACTCTGTCTCATGTTCCTCATGCTGAAATGTGCTCCAGCGTTTGTGTGTGGCGGGTGAATCTCACCAGGAACGTCTTTTTGCCCAAAGCAAAAAAACAAAAGAAGACATTTTATATGTTGCTTACAGTAAAAATAAGAATGAACCATTTCTTTTTGCATTGCACTGCAAAGACATTTGTGCATTGCATTGCATTTCCGTGGTGGTGTTAATTTAATTTTTGTTATGTTAATTAAATAAAACATTTATAAAGTTTCTACATATTTATTGGATGCATGGTCATAAATAAATCTTGTGGTAGATGTGCCAGTACATACAGGTTCTAGGATTGTAATGTTTGCTCAATAGTCTGTGGTTTTCTGGTAGGATGTGTGCGAACGGCTCATTTGACTGACACAAGTAGAAACTGATGCCACTGATAATACTGAGCTAGGCTGAGATCTGTGATATAAACAAGGACATCTATGATAACAGCACTATGCACAGACAGATAAATATTCAGCAGCTGATTCAGGCACTTGCAGATTCATTGATTGCCGTCATTTAAGCGCTTACTGATGTCTGAAGTGCAGGCACTCGTGGGAAATTGGCGAATCTAAAAGTGGAAGATGAGAACACAAGATGAAAGAAAGCATTCAGGGATGTTAGGCAAGAATTTCTTTTATCTCTTGATGAGATTGATAATTCTCTTAAGATGAGGTGTTCTGGCTTGCATTTTTTTTTATCATTTAGCCTATAGTTTCATGTTCATTCCCTTTCATTCTTAGACTTTATCTCTAAAATCACTACAAATACTTCCATTGCCAGATAGCAATATGAGGGGATACAGATGCAATTTGGTTTGATATTTACGGTTGACTCTGTCACGTCCGATCCGCTCAAATGAAGAGAAATGAGGTTTGGGAATCTGGTACAGGTTTCTGCCTCTTTCTATTTTTCTTTTGCTCTGGTTTGCACGCAAGTGCACACACAGTAACTCAGAGAGATCTTATGACTTCCCTTACAGTACAGTGGTGGTACCATAGTTCACTAAACTAGTAAAGGAAATTGCATAGTTCACTAAACTAGTAAAGGAAATTGCATATTACTGAATGGTTACCATATTGTGGTACTTAAAATAATACACAATGCTACTATGGCACATGTCCAAAAACATGGTAGTAGGATACATCTTTGTTAGTTTTAAAGAGCCAACTGGCTCTACGTTTTATGGCTTCCTATAAAATGTATGAATACAGTAATAAAATAACCACTAGCTATTAGCCACTACTATCATAGAAATAAAAAATAACAGATTCTGAAAGCTTCTTTATGCTGTTTGAAGGAGAGCTATATTCATTTACTATGGTTTTACAGTAGTAACAATGATTGTATGAACCATTTTGGGTTACACTGGTTAATGCTATGGTTACTAATTGTATGGAAAAATAACAAAGTATTTGAAATTTCCTGTAAAAAATATGATTGTAGCTCATCTCTGAAATTGAATTTGAGTTAGAGTTTTGGTGGGTTGGTCCTCTGCTGGTAGACAGAGGAATATTTTCCTTTCTCTGGTCCATTTTTGCGCATGTTTCTGGAGATCTGTGGAATGACGCCACTTCCCATCATCTCGTCCTTGGGGAATGATGGACAGATAAGAAGACCATCAGTTCACCGCAAACAGGAAAAAAGCAATGGAGATAAGAAATGGGCAAAGAAAAGGATAGAGAAAGGAACCCATTCCTCCTATTTTCCCTCTGCACTATCTCCTCTTTTATTTCCTTTATCTTTCACAGTTTTCGCTTGCCTCCGGCTTTCTCCTGTTGCTGAGATTTTCCTGTTTTTGTAGTTCTGTCGTCTCATTTTTTCCAGTGGAAATGGTGGTGAACTCAGATTGGTTTGTTTGGATTTATTTTCTGTCATCGGCACAATTGCAATTTGTTTTCCTAACAATTAATTGGGTAGTAATTTTAATCAAATGCTTTTATCCAAAACAACTACAGGTGTTTCTCTGGAGTAACCTGTGGTTTCATGGTTGGTCACCCTTTTGAGTTACCAGTCCAGATCTTTATTCACTGTGATATCAGTCCTGAGTTTGTTGATCTGTTGACTAAATGGCAACATCTAAACCAGGGCTGGATTTGAAGCCACTGCCCTGCAGAGTTTAGCTCAAACCCTGATCAAACACACCTTCCTGTAATTTTCTAGTAATTCTGAAGACCTTAATTAGCTTGTTCATGTGTCTTCTATCTGAACGCTGGGCAGTGACTCTCCAGAGCTGGATTTGAGGAGCTCTGATCTAAACAGGGCCTAGTTACTACAAATAATTGTATAGCATATTTTAGTGCAGTTTACCACAGTTTACTCAATGGTCTGTCACCATTCTGAAAGAATTGTGGGTCATATAACCATGGTGAACAGATATAATCGTTAAAATGCATATATGAATCATCATAACGCATTGTGGAACTCTTATTGGTTTTATACTGAAATATGTGTTCTCAGGGCTGTGAATTAGAATAGAAAAAGCTGTATAAATCATTTCATGTTGAGTTGAAACAGGACAATGTCATTTTCTTGCCCTTGTAAAGTTCAGAACAACTTCAAGCATTTCAGACCTCAAAGACTTTAGACTTGTTTGTTGTTCAGGGCCCTTTTAGAGGTACACCGTTATTTGCATACTTGATCTACACAAAGCTGCTGTCAGACACTTTGTGATGATGGATGTCTTGTGCCAGTGCTGAAGCGGGTCCAACTCTGCAGCTGTGGTGTTGTGATTATTTACAGTACATCTCTAATCCATCTTCACCCTAAGAGCTATCAGTCTTAGTAATTAAAAGTCGACACGGTTCGCCTCATTCGACCACGGTTCTAAATGATTGGTTGCAAACTGAAAGATATTGTCTTGACTCTCTTTCCCCACTGTTTGACTTTGAGAAATGATGCATAATGAATTAGAAATGTTATATTTGCACTCATAATGTGTGTTTTTTTTGTCCTGCAGGATTCCCGGACGAGGAACTGAGGTGGATGTTGGAGTGGATGACGGTTGTGTGAGAAGGCAAGGAAGCATTGAATCAATAAGGCTTGTCCTGCCTTCCTTTCTTATTTGTTGAGTTTGTTTAAAAGTCCCAGATTGAAGACTAATAGCGTGGACCACCACATCTTTCACTTGTGAGGACCAGCGCAAATATGTGGCCTCAGCAGGGGCCGCAATGCATTATTAGCCCAAGGACTGTAATGCTCCTTGGGCTGCTGACAATCTGCATTTCCCCCCACCTTTCTGGAGGAGCACCGGAGCCATTTAAGACCTTCTTGCCCCCTGAATGGGGTCTGACACATTTAGCCATCCATAACAAGACAGGAGATGTTTACGTTGGCGCTGTAAACTGGATCTACAAGCTCTCTAGCAACTTGACCAAGTTGAGGAGTCATGAGACAGGTCCGGTAGTGGACAACGAGAAATGCTATCCACCTCCGAGTGTACAGTTATGCCCCCATGACCTTTCCCCAAATAGTAATGTGAACAAACTGCTGCTAATAGACTATCCCCAAAACAGACTCATTGCTTGTGGAAGCACCTCGCAAGGCATCTGTCAGTTTCTGCGCCTGGATAACCTTTTCAAGCTTGGCGAGCCACAACACCGCAAGGAACACTACCTCTCCAGCGTCACTGAGTCGGGAACCATGTCTGGTGTCATCATCTCTGAGGGTCATATCAGCAAGCTTTTCATTGGGACGCCCATCGATGGGAAATCGGAGTACTTCCCAACACTTTCCAGCCGTAAGTTGATGGCCAATGAGGAAGATGCTGACATGTTCAGCTTTGTCCACCAGGACGAGTTTGTCTCGTCGCAGCTGAAGATCCCGTCGGATACACTTTCCAAATTCCCGGCGTTTGACATCTACTACATATACAGCTTTAGCAGTGAGCAGTTCGTCTACTACTTGACCTTGCAGCTGGATACCCAACTAACTTCTCCTGATGCCAGCGGGGAACAGTTCTTCACCTCTAAGATCGTCCGACTCTGTATCGATGATCCCAGGTTCTATTCCTACGTGGAGTTCCCAATCGGATGCACCAAAGATGGCGTAGAGTATCGGCTGATCCAGGACGCCTACTTGAGCAAACCCGGAAGGCAACTTGCAAACTCTTTGGGAGTGTCTGAGCAAGAGGACATATTGTTTACAGTCTTCTCCCAAGGCCAGAAGAACCGAGCCAAACCCCCAAAAGAGTCAGCACTCTGCCTGTTCACGCTAACCAAAATAAAGGAGAAGATCAAGGAAAGGATTCAATCATGCTATAGAGGAGAGGGCAGGCTGTCTTTGCCCTGGCTACTCAACAAGGAGCTACCATGCATCAACTCGGTAAGTCTCTGATGGCAGGCCATTAAGACACACTGCATGGCTATGACGATTGATTTGTTGGGTTGGATGAATGTGTGTGCTTCAGTAATGTCCTCTGCTAGAGTTCAGCTTCCATTATCTTGGTGCAAAGGGTGATTGTGATTAGATATAAATGGAGAAATTCAGACTAGGGTTGTCCGGGTAGGACAACTGGGAACTTTGAGGAGTGGCCTAGTAAAGTCCTCTATAGCAGTGTTTCTCAACTCCAGTCCTGGAGACCCACCTACTAGAATGTTTTTGATGTCTTACTACCTGATTTAACTCATCATATGCCTAGGGGCAGATTTACTAAACGGCAAATTAGTGTGAGAGCGCAATTCCAAAACAGCGCCAATGGGTTCTGCACGTGATCTACTGACAACGCGCAAATTAAAGAACACAGATGCAGTCAGATCATTTCTATAATGACCAACGCAATATACCAGGTAGCGTCCGGTTTAAGACATGCTTTTTTTGGGCGGTAAATAATGGCGTAATCACCAGTACATTGACGAGCACAAACCTTAGTAAATCACCTTGCGTGATTCATTTAAATACTCTCCTCCCATACGTTTTGTGCCTGAAAGGGAAACTCCTACAAATGCATATGCATTAAGGTAAGCTGCAAAAATAACTCTCCACGCCTTTTCAGTGTTAACTTTTCACTGCATGTCTTTAGTAAATCCTGACAGTACATTTTTAACCACTAGTGTATTGAATATGGAGGCATCTAAAACATTCTGTGAGGTTGGTGGGACTGGAGTTGAGAAACACTGCTCTTTAGTAGAGTCTATTTATTGGGCTGGGATGCAAATTTAAGAACGACACTGGATAAGAATACAGTGCAACTATTGTCAAGTACCTCCACTACACTATTAGCTTGTGTCTAACTTCATTAAAATGTTGTAGAATATAAATATCACAAGCACTCTTCCTGTCACCCACCTCCTGTTTCCTTTTGCGTCCGTTCTCTCTTGCTGTCTTTCTCCCAAGTGCTTCCATTATTCAGTCAGACAGGAACATCATTAGGGGAGTTGAGTAAATTTCATGAGTTGCTCTCTCGCTCATGCTTTCTAATTCATTTAGCGAGGCTTGATCCCATCTTCTCTGCCATCACGGTCCTCTGGGACCAGGGCTTGCTTTTCGTCCTCTCGTTCGCTCACTCTTAATCTCTCTCTCCTCATTCGTCTCTGTTCGTCTCACTCGCTCTGTCTTTCTTGGGGCTTTCAATGGCAAAGAATGGCTTTCATTTAACCAAGCACTCAGAGATAAAGATCCCCATTTTTATTTTTCTGACTCATTCCAAATCGGTTTGATCTCTTTCCCTTTCTTTATATTTAAAGTCTATCTGTAGCTCTAAGCGGGTGGATTAATAGAGAATGAAAGACGTTTTTGGGAAGCAAAACCGATACAGAGTGGCTGAACGTGTGACGTCTAAATACTTAAACACTAGAAACCGTTCAAGACTCTTGAAACTCTCTTAAAACTCAAGTTATTTTTTTAACTTTCAGGATTTATAGAGTCAAAATAAATTATAATAGGCTCTTCACACTGTGCTTACCACTGACTTAATGTCTTTTTATCTTTTCTTATTTTTAATCATGGATAAACCTGGCCTTTACACAACTGACCCCAAATTTCAGTGTGAAACAATTAGGGAACATCCAAGATGGTTGAATAGTCATCCAACAACTAACTAGGAAATTGGTGATGTTGATCAGTGAGTTACATTTGTTTTAAATGGAGGCTCATGACAAATAATTATTTCCCAGTGAGTCCAAAAGTTTAATTTGAAGCACTTAAACCTGCATCCAAAATGTGTAGGCCTATAGGGTGTTTTTTTGAGCCTTTCTTATGACTCTAACATATTCAATTTAAAATCAGGGGTTATGCTAGTTTAGAATAACTAAGAAAATAAATATTTTTTGCTATATAAATGGAAATCAAAGTTTCTGCTTATCTTTGGTGCAGTCCATAGTGAAAAAAATTGAAATAATTCTTAAAAATATTGTGTTCTTATGTTCTTTTAATTTTATATAATCTATCAGATTAAAAATGTATTATGGTTTTTGAAACCACAACACAAAAAAATTTGACAACGTGACATTAATTCTTTGTTGTTGTTGGCATCCTGCCTGTCAGAGATTGAGTACACTGCTAATTAACCTATTTACTGCCGCGTGTCTGACAGAAACACCTGTGTGCCCTTACTCACAGAAACACAGAAATCAGCCGTTTAAACCTCATCAGAACAGAATGTTGAAAATCTGGTGCTGCTTGAATGATTCACACTGATCAGATCAGGGCAGTGCGTTTAATAACTCGTTTAACGCATTAAATTGTTAGAACATAGTTTACATAGTCACATGTGTGTCTCTGTCTGGAATGTGGTGTGTTGTGTTTGGTTTCGCCTCTGCCCTGGGCAGACACATAATCAGCAGTCTGAAAACCCCACACACACACACACACACACACACACACACACACACACACACACACACACACACACACACACACACACACACACACACACACTGTGAGTTATGTTTGTGTGTGTGTTTTTTTGGTTTGTCTTTCTGTAACCTGTTTAGTCCTGCATTAGTTTTCACCTCACTAGTAAAGTGTGAATGTGTGTTTGTGTGTGTGAGAGAATGTAATTACTTCAGCACACACACTTTTGAGTGAATGTAATGCTCATCTTCTCTGCGTGACCCATGAGGATTGAGAGAATACTGCATCACATCAGCATCACTCGAGTGTGAAATAGCAGTGGGACTCGGGCTCTGTTTCAGGCAGAATAAGGTCTTTGTGTCATGAACACCTGAGATGCATCACATGCATTACCATTCAAAAGTTTGGAGTCAGTAAGATGTGTTGTTGAAGAAATTGTGAAGGCTAATATCCTTTTCAAACTTTCTTTAGTCCCTTGAGGTTAGAGGAGGAGTCTCTTCCTATACACATGTCCATAAAGCACGCACGGAAATGCGGTCATAACAACAAAAACAAAAAAAAATCAACATAATTCAACATTAAATGAACGACAGTAAAGGCATTTATAATGCTATAAAATATTGCTATTAAAAATATTGCTATTTTATTGCTTTGATAAATAGAATCACGGTTTCCACTGAAATATGAAGCAGCAGAACCGTTTTCAACATTGATAATAATCATAAATGTTTCTTGAGCATCAAATCATCATATTAGAATGATTTCTGAAGGATCATGTGACACTGAAGACTGGAGTAATGATGCTGGAAATTCAGCTTTGATCACATGGTAGATCATAGGATCACAGTTTATCATATATTCACGTAGAAAACAGCTAATTTTAAAATGTATTAATATTTCATACTATTACTGCCTTTACTGTATTTTTGATCAAATAAATAAACCTTGTTGAGCAGAAGACACTTCTTTTTAAAAACATAGAATAAATCCTACAAACTGCAAACATTTGGAATGGTAGAGCATCTCTTTACAGAAGACAGTCCCATAATGCATTGCATCAAACTTGGTAAAAATCTGTCCAATACCAATTTCCATTTATTTTTTGTGTTCTGGGGTTTTCACAGGGATTTGCCTTTATGCTAATAGTTAAAAGTCTGACTACACAAGATATTTAAATAAGCTCAGCTCATGATGGCATAAATATGGTGAATTAAATTACTTTTGATGTTTTCAAAGCCATAAATCCTCCAGCCAGGCTGTGTGTGTGTGTGTGTGTGTGTGTGTGTGTGTGTGTGTGTGTGTGTGTGTGTGTGTGTCTGTCTGAAGTGTGACTGCTTGACATCAGGTTTTTAGCTCAGAGGAGAAAAAGTGAGTTTGCTAAGTGAATTGATGCCCGTCATCCTCTTCTTTTCTTCTTTTTCCTTTCTTCCTGCTGTGAGGTAGAGACTCTTCTGGATGGAATAAGACAGAAAGAAAAACAAAGAGAAAAGGGGAGGTGAAGAGAGAAAAGACAGAGAGAAAGAAAGAAAGGTTATTGATGTGTGCCTGGGCGGCTTTAGAGGACACGGACACACACACACACACACACACACACACACACACACACACACACACACACACACACACACACACACACACACACACACACACGAGCACATACCACAGACTATTGTTTATATATAAAGCAAAGTCTAACCTAAACTCTAACCCTAGGTAGATATATAATTCTTAAAGTCTACAGCTGTAAAGTATGGCAAGTTAGCCAAATATATTTAACCTTTTATTCAAGCTTTTTTCGAAATACGGGGTGGAAAATGTGTGGAATTTTGTGAATGGATGACATTCACATTCTGTGGAATTATCAGTGCTTTCATTGGAGTTCTGTGGGCGCAGAGACAGAGTTCTCTCTCTTTCTCTCTTTCTCTCTCAAAAATAACAGGAGGAGTACATTGGTTTTATAAGTATTGTATGTATTAGCCTTTTCCCACTCACTAACTTTCGTGTCCTTACGTCACCTTTCCAGGGTTTCCTGCAATACAGTGACCTTGCTTTCCCGTTTTGGCACCCATGTAATAAATAACCTTACTGCTGTGTGTGAGTGAGTGTGTAAGAGTGTGTGTGTGTGTGAGAGAGTGAGTGTGTAAGAGAGTGTGTGTGAATTTCCGCTGATACTGTTTTTAGGAAAACCCACCCATACCCAGTCATTGACCCTTTTGGCGGAGTCTCTTTCTCTAACTCTCTCTCTGTTCCTCTGTTTCAGCCTCTCCAGATCGATGATAATTTCTGCGGGCAGGATTTTAACCAGCCTCTAGGGGGCACCAGCACCATCGAGGGCATTCCCCTCTTCATCGACAAAGATGACGGAATGACTTCAGTCGCTGCGTACGATTACCGCGGGAACACGGTGGTCTTCGCTGGAACACGCAACGGCCGATTGAAGAAGGTAAGAGGCACGCAGCTTTAGATTTGATCTCTTTGTTCTCCTAACACAGTGTGGAACGGAAGAGGGGAGTTTGAAGTCGTTTATAATGCAACTCTGGTGTTTTGTGTTGTAAAGTTGCTATGATGAGGAAAAAAATTTGGGTTATAAGAAATGGAAACCATTAACCAAATCAAAACTGGCCCTGTTTAGTTTCATAATGCATGTTCCTGGTCATATTGGGAATGATTTATTGGTGCAAATTATTCCAAAGAAAAAGAAAATTGCTTAATTTTCACATTATTATTCAGTGTTTAATGCTGATTAGATTCAGGTGTTGTGCTTGGGAATGTTTGTAACTGTTCATTAACTACAAATAGCGAGTGTTTTAAACAGTCTAGATGTGTTAAGTAGAGATTTGGAGAGGATTGTTGCGCTGTGGTTTTCATGCATTGTTTATAGTTGATAGTTTCTATTGTTCTGATTTAGGCATTGATGAGCTGTGGAAAGTGGTTTATCAGATCTCCGACATCAACCACTGATGTTGGCGTATAATTTGCATGTTATCGGCCGATATTTCAATTATCGGCACTGGCCAATGCAGGACTATTTCAATCGAGCACTATTTGTAATGCGTTCTCCACTAGATTAATCACTTATGCTTGTGTTATTCTAATTTTTTAGGTATTTTGTTGGTGTTTTAGATGCTTGAGGAACTGTGCAAATTAGCTGAAGTGTTCAAAAGTAAATGGGAGTTTTGTAACATGACTTATTTTTGCGGTTTTGTGGTGTGAATGTGTAGTATGCATCAAGTGGGTGTGTGTGTGTATGATGAGCTCAGAATTCAGTGAGTGAGTGAGTGTGTGTATGAGTGTGTTAGAGGCTCGCAGGAGTGTAAGGACTCGCTGGAGCATCACATGATGGACTCACTGAGATGTGAAATGGAGGACAGACTCTGTCCATCCCTGAGAGACGGACTGAAGATGTGAATGAAATATCCAGCAGCTTTATGTGATGTGTGTGTGACAGTCAGGCACTGAAGTGCTCTTATCACACAACGTCTTTCATTTTTGTTACTTTCAGGTTCTTCTGTTTGTAGCGTTTAGACCCATTTCACATTTAAAAGGAATGGAAAATATAAAAACTAAGGCTCTGGTATTAAGAAGCGTTTTGGCCGATCGGATCACAAGTTGGTGCTAAATACAGGTGTAAAACGCTTTGAGCTCGTCCACTTTTGACCACTTCCGGAGGTAGTAGAAAACACATTTGACCGGATTGATTTCGTAGTGTAAACGCTCGTGGTCGAACGTGTTCAAACAGACCATCTTCTCTCCATCTACTGATCTAATGCGTGACCATTATTGGGAAGAGCTCTAGCCAGACGGGATTTAAACTTTGTCGGCTGAAGACCCAAGTTTGATTTGAAGATGAAAAATGTACCAAGCACAATGTTCTCTCTCCATTCCTGATTTCTAACACACACTCACAGCGTTCGGCTGATCTTGCGGCTTCAGAGCAGAAACTAACATTTAACCGCCCACAGACCTCGAAGAAATCAGGACAGTAGTGGTTACTCAGTTACAAGTGAAAGTTATAAAGACAGATTTTTCAAGTAAAAATACAGAAGTACTTGCTTTTAAAAGTATTTAAGTATCATAAGTAAAAAAATGTATGTCAAAGCATTGTTTTATTATTGTTGTATGTACGCTGTGCCATCATGCACATGCACCATTCACCAGAAATTAAAAGAAAATATAGCTGCAAGCAGCACTTAATGGGGCTCAAGCATTTAAGACCTTCATGCCAACTATGCTGTTGGGCTCTAGGCCGAACCGAAATGTTGGCCCGAAACTATAAAATATCCATGTTGGAGAAAACGCAAATGATATAAATCTATAGTACCAGTGCACCCTAATTCTTTGAAAAAATTAATGGTTTTAAACATTTGTGTATCAGCCAATGCTGGATAATGATAAAGATTAGATTAAAAAGATTTCTTGTCCCTCTTGTGGACAACAGTAGTATTAAAGGCTTCATCTTCAGGTGAAATGTTTGATAGAATGTACTGTGAGCCCTCTGAGCATCAGACATCCTTGAAACCTGGCATGTTTCTTCAAAATCAGTTGTTC
>CM040828.1:2245472-2257972 GCA_022828995.1 Vimba vimba | reverse complement strand
CAATGGTCACATGGTGATCATATGCCACTGGACGCTCCCATTAGATCATTCCCACGGTCGTGTCCTAAACATACACACAGATAACTCGGGACTGTCTCACAAAGAGGACAGTGTTCATCACCCCCCATCCCCCCCCCCCCCCACACACACACACAGACTCAGAAACTCTCTCACACACAGACTCAGAGATGCTCACACACCACACACACACACACCACACACACACACACACACACACACACACACACACACACACACACAGACTGACTCAGACATGCTCACAGACAGACACACAGACACACAGACACACACACACACACACACACACACACACACACACACACACACACACACACACACACACAGATGAGGACGAGCACAAAGACACATCTGTCCGTGAGTGTGTGTGTTGTGTTAGTACTGACCCCATTCACGCACAAACACACGCGCATTCCTCTTTGACCTTTAAATATATTCAGTTTTTCTGTCTGTGGTCAGAGAGAGCGAGAGAGGACGAGTTATGGAGAGAGAAAGCTTGTCATCTTTTCAGATGTGCTGAAATATTCATGACATGCTGCTTGGAGAGCTTTTAAATCTCTCTCACACACACACACATACACACGCGCACACACACACACACACACACACACACACACACACACACACACACACACATACACTCTCACACGCATACACTCTCTCTCTCACACACACACACACACACACACACACACACACACACACACACACACACACACGCACTCTCTCACACACACACACACAAACACACTTGCACACACTTGCACACATACATTCACACTCACACAATTCATAATGCATGTTCCTGCTCTTATTGTGAATTATTCGTCAGTGAAATTATTATAAAGATATATTGTTTGTTCTTGTAGTAATTAAGACACGTATTATGAACCACCGTATTTTTTAAATGGCACTTAATTTCTTATTTTTATTCTCTCTTCTTTGCACTACGGCACCTCACATTATTTCATGCTCTAGATCAGGGATTCCCAAACCAAAAACTAAGATCCCCACTAAGATTTTAAGATATTAATATTTAAGTAATGTATCAACATACTTGCATGTTCACGATGTTGGTTAATAGTCACATGACATAAAAGAAAACAAATGAAATGCTCTACTTTATTTTTTTTATTTTGCTTTTTTATGATATACATAATTATTAGCTTTTCATCAACATCACAGACCGCCCAAAGTTAATAAATAATAAATTATAATACATTTATTAACTAAATAATAAAATGAATATTTTTTACATGTCTCTCTGTCACACTGACTGTATATTTCTCTGTATTCGTTGCTTTGAGCCGAAGGTCCGTCTGTGATGCTCAAACATCTCTCACACATCTGTCCATCTCTCGGCTTCTTCATCTGTGTGTTTCTATGGCAACTTCAGGGATTCTTCTGTTGTCTTCAATCTGTTCGGGTGAAATGAAATCACGTCTCGCAAACACACACACACACACACACACACACACACACACACACACACACACACACACACACACTGAAACGCCTTGGGTTTAATAACACACACTGCATGTAAAGATTTCCCCAGCTGTTTTGACATTTTAATCAGTGTGTGAATGTGTCCAGGTGTTTCTCTGAGGTGTGTGTTAATGTAATAGTGTCAGAGTGAAGTGTGTGAGCTATACAGAAGTGTAGCGACTTCAGCTTCGCCAGCCTGGTAATTAGCTGTGTGTGTGTGTGTGTGTGTGTGTAAATTAGGGTTTAGAGGGAAAATGCTGCAGCAGCAAAGCATGTCCTGCTTTATTAGACCCTCATCGGCTTTGATTTTTACTGTGTGTGTGTGTGTGTGTGTGTGTGTCTCCTGGGGCTGATAGTGCTGCAGTCGCACTGGATTCTGAACACAAATTAGACTGAGTCAAACTCTAGATCTACAGATACACGAGGGCTTTTACAAGTGCATGTGAATTCGAGCTTTCTAATCCCATCCCATAAACATCCCATAGATGAAAAGCACAGTAAAGACGCTCACACACTCCTTTCCCTGCAGTCTCAGCGCTCCATACACGGGTCACTGAACTGACTTTAATCATAATGAATGTGTCTTGCCCAGCGAGAGGTTTATATTTCAGGATTAACCTTAATTAAATATTAATGCATAAGTGTGTGTGTTACTGAGCTTCACCTCAATCGATATCTGGATCTGAAACTGGAACCGCAGGCGAATTATCGTGCAGCATTTTTATTTCTGAATGATGTGTGTGTAGGCAGGAATACAGAGGTTGTGATTCACAGCTGTTAAAGATGGATGAAGATTTCAGACGAACAATAACACACAATGCCATACTTATGTGTTTAGTGACTGATGTGTGTAACGATACACTCATGTCACGATTCGATACATATCACGAAACTGAGCTCACGATACGATATTATCGTGATACTCCAAGACATATGATAAAAGGTTAACAATAAATGTACTGTTGATTAAAATGCTAAATTTGGTTTTACATTGTGTGTGTAAATGAATAGTCTTGGACTCGGTGCTGAAACCCAAAGCACAGGACAATAGAGACGCCAGAATAACAATATTCATCATTCTGAAGCTGAAAACAGAATTATTTTAGACGAATATGCTTGCACTCTTTCACTGACTAGATATATTTAAAATAATGTAGGACACTTTTTACTGGTAACATCAGACATTTGACATTATCAGAACCCATAAATATTCCCCCGGTGCATTATTATATATTATATTCAACATTATATATAGCAGTTTAATGTAGTACTGACACTGAAACTCTGTAAACTTGAATTTTTTCTCACACAGTAATTTTGTGTGAACTATCCACGATACATATTGTTGCATTTTTGTATTGCGATATATTGTTACACCCCTAACAACTGCAGATTCACTTCCATGATGTTAGAGTATTGTGTGAGTGGTTATTTTGTGGCTATGCAGTTTTAGTGTGTGTTGCTACTGTGCTTTAATATACAGTCAAACCTAAATGTATTCAGACACCTTCAACATTTCTCACATTATCACAGTTTATTCGCTATAGTTTAGAAAATGGTAATAAAATATGACAAGAACTGGTTTGATATTTCACTGGTTTTGTCCGTCCTTCTGTTAGACTGTCTCACAGATGAATTATGTTGAATATCTGTCAGCTGTTAAATTTAACTACACAATTAGATAATACCAGTTTAGCTCAACCAATCACCAAGCAATGCTTCATTTTGTTCAGTCTGTGTGTAAAAAGAGCTTTAGCAATTAAAGAAACACTTCAGCAAAACATGATCAGGTTAAAGTGTCCGAATCATTTTTGGTCCCAAATATTTAAATAATTTTTACTGTTATTCAACTGTATGAAGACCTTTTGGGTATAATATGTCACAGTTTACTTTATTTAGCTCTCCTCACTTACATTAATGAACTATAATGTCCTGATCACACTAGTAAAGAAATATCAAAAATCATATCGGGTGTCTGAATAATTTTTTGCTTTGACTGTAGAATTCAGCTCATCCAAGAATATTTTAGCGGCAGAACTCTGAAGGGTTGAGGATGTGAAGCTCCTCTTTCAGATGCGTTGATGGGGTGTGTGTGTGTGTGTTCATCTGAAGCTCCTCTTTCAGATGTGTTGGTGTGTGTGTGTGTGTGTGTGTGTGTGTTCATCTGAAGCTCCTCTTTCAGATGCGTTGGTGTGTGTGTGTGTGTGTGTTCATCTGAAGCTCCTCTTTCAGATGAAGCGCTCTCATGAAGTCCACTGTCGAGTGACTCTCTGTTGGAGAGCGCAGTACATCACGTGAAGGACTGTATAAGCACGCTCAGCTTGTTCAAACATTGAGCGACGGCTCATTTCTCTGGCGTGATTATGGGGGGTCTGCCGGCGATGGATGAGCTTCAGTGTTCAGGAGCAGCTGAACGAATGTTAAATCTGGAGTTTCTGTGCTGGCAGACCATCGGACCCGTACATCAGGCCAAGAGGAGCGTCAGACCAGCCCAGAATGAGTTCAGTGAGGGAGAAAAGAGGATTTACTGTGTGTGTGTGTGTGTGTGTGCGTGCCTACTTAACTATATTTTGGGGACAAATTTGTACCCAGAAGTGACCAAAACCTCCCTTTAGGGACGTCCTCATTTGTAAATCTGGTATAAAAATATATATATTTTTAAATGTAAAAATGCAGAAAGTTTTGTGTGATGGGTAGGTTTAGGAGTCGGGTTAGTGTGTGTGTGTGATAGGTAGGTTTCGGAGTTGGGTTAGTGTGTGTGTGTGATAGGTAGGTTTAGGGGTAGGGTTAGTGTGTGTGTGTGTGTGTGTGTGTGTGTGTGTGTGTGTGTGTGTGTGTGTGTGTGTGTGTGTGTGTGTGTGTGATGGGTAGGTTTAGGGGTTAGGTTAGTGTGTGTGTGTGTGTGATGGGTAGGTTTAGGGGTTAGGTTAGTGTGTGTGTGTGTGTGTGTGATGGGTAGGGTTAGTGTATGTGTGTGTGATGGGTAGGTTTAGGGGTAGGGTTAGTGTGTGTGTGTGTGTGTGATGGGTAGGTTTAGGGGTAGGGTTAGTGTGTGTATGTTTGTGTGTGTGTGTGTGTGTGTGTGTGTGTGTGATGGGTAGGTTTAGGGGTTGGGTTAGTGTAAGGGGATAAAATACACAGTTTGTACAGTATAAAATCCATTACTTATATGGTATGTCCCCATTTAGATTGTGTGTGTGTGTGTGTTGTTGGGGGGTGATTCTTCATCTTGCTGTGTTTTAAGAGGGAAAGATAGAAAAAGAGGAGTGTGAAAACTAAATGATTAAAGGAATCATTTCACCCAAAAATGTCATTTGCTGCTATTCAAACGGAATAAATGACATTTGAATGACAGTGTTCAGCACTAAATGTCTGATTTTAAGTATATACTGATTGAGATCATTGTAGATTTGACTAAGATGTCTATCTTTGCAGAAGGGGATGAAACCTTCTGAAATAAACACGACTTGCACATGTGATAAGATGATAATGTTATACTTGGTGTCCGTTCTGCACAAATCTTTATTGATTTTATGATTTAATTCTGTTTTTATGACTGGTGTATCCAGCATCACTTGATCCACCAGCTGCTGTTTTACCCAGATAGTTTGCAGGTGCACCGCTGGAAATGTAGCTGTAGTTACAGTATTTAGAGGTGTAAATGAATGCAGTGTTGATGAGGAAACTGCAAAAAAGGATAATTTCTACATCAGTTGTCTGAGGAAAACCACAGTCAGTTTGGATGTGATTTGAAATTGTGTTTGAAAAACACGAATGTACCTGAGCACCTCCGAGAAAACTAGTGCTTTCTGAATGTTTAAGTCCAGTGTTGTTATTAACTAAAACCAAAGCTTAATTAAATATATTGTTACGCTGCCTACACTTTCAGACGCAGTCGGCTGCACGATATATCGAAATATTGTGATGTGCATATCACAACGACTTGCTAAAACTACATGATTTTAATATTTCAAATGTTTACAAAAGTCCAAGTTGTAGGTCGATGTAGACAACAGAGAGTAGACTGGATGGAAGTATGACTGTTACATATGTGTGACATGCTTAATGTTATTAAATGCAATAAGCGAAGTACTCAAGCGCACAGAAAGTGATCCTGATTTCAGTTCTCTTCCCAGCTTATATGGCCATATACACAAACAATTGTCAAAATGTCCGTCTTGATGAGTATTCACGTAAACAACACAGTCAGTTATTTCTTGTGCATTTAAACCATAGACTGTAAAAAAATATGGACGACGCCCCTTCGCTCTCTTCCATTGGTGAGAAGTGAAGCCGCCAGTGTCCCGATATGGCGCTGACATCTTGGAACTTGAGTCTGCGCAGTAGCGATCTCGGGACCAGACCCGCGCAGTAGCGATCTCGGGACCAGACCCGCGCAGTAGCGATCTCGGGACCAGACCCGCGCAGTAGCGTTCTCGAGACCAGACCCGCGCAGTAGCGATCTCGGGACCAGACCCGCGCAGTAGCGATCTCGAGAGCAGACCCGCGCAGTGGCGATCTCGGGAGCAGACCCGCGCAGTAGCGATCTCGAGACCAGACCCGCGCAGTAGCGATCTCGGGAGCAGACCCGCGCAGTAGCGATCTCGGGAGCAGACCCGCGCAGTGGCGATCTCGGGAGCAGACCCGCGCAGTAGCGATCTCGGGAGCAGACCCGCGCAGTGGCGATCTCGGGAGCAGACCCGCGCAGTGGCGATCTCGGGAGCAGACCCGCGCAGTGGCGATCTCGGGAGCAGACCCGCGCAGTGGCGATCTCGGGAGCAGACCCGCGCAGTGGCGATCTCGGGAGCAGACCCGCGCAGTGGCGATCTCGGGACCAGACCCGCGCAGTGGCGATCTCGGGAGCAGACCCGCGCAGTAGCGATCTCGGGACCAGACCCGCGCAGTAGCGTTCTCGGGACCAGACCCGCGCAGTGGCGATCTCGGGAGCAGACCCGCGCAGTGGCGATCTCGGGACCAGACCCGCGCAGTGGCGATCTCGGGAGCAGACCCGCGCAGTGGCGATCTCGGGACCAGACCCGCGCAGTAGCGATCTCGGGACCAGACCCGCGCAGTAGCGTTCTCGGGACCAGACCCGCGCAGTGGCGATCTCGGGAGCAGACCCGCGCAGTGGCGATCTCGGGACCAGACCCGCGCAGTGGCGATCTCGGGAGCAGACCCGCGCAGTGGCGTTCTCGGGACCAGACCCGCGCAGTGGCGATCTCGGGACCAGACCCGCGCAGTGGCGATCTCGGGACCAGACCCGCGCAGTAGCGATCTCGGGAGCAGACCCGCGCAGTAGCGTTCTCGGGAGCAGACCCGCGCAGTAGCGATCTCGGGAGCAGACCCGCGCAGTGGCGATCTCGGGAGCAGACCCGCGCAGTGGCGATCTCGGGACCAGACCCGCGCAGTGGCGATCTCGGGAGCAGACCCGCGCAGTAGCGATCTCGGGACCAGACCCGCGCAGTGGCGATCTCGGGAGCAGACCCGCGCAGTAGCGATCTCGGGAGCAGACCCGCGCAGTGGCGATCTCGGGAGCAGACCCGCGCAGTGGCGATCTCGGGAGCAGACCCGCGCAGTAGCGATCTCGGGACCAGACCCGCGCAGTGGCGATCTCGGGACCAGACCCGCGCAGTGGCGATCTCGGGAGCAGACCCGCGCAGTAGCGATCTCGGGACCAGACCCGCGCAGTGGCGATCTCGGGAGCAGACCCGCGCAGTGGCGATCTCGAGACCAGACCCGCGCAGTAGCGATCTCGGGAGCAGACCCGCGCAGTAGCGATCTCGGGAGCAGACCCGCGCAGTGGCGATCTCGGGACCAGACCCGCGCAGTAGCGATCTCGGGACCAGACCTGCGCAGTAGTGAGCAGGAAGTAAAGCCGCAAAATCAACGCTCCGCCCTCACTCTCGCAGAATGCACTCTCAGAGTGCACTTTTTAAAAAATTTATTGCAGTACGTCAAGAGGCTTGTTAAAGGCACAATATGTAACTTTTTTGCTTTAAAAAATAGCAAAAATCACTATATCTATGTTATATATTTTTTTTAGTTGTGTACTTACATTATCCCGACTGTTTCCAACAACTTTCAAACCAGGAGAAATTTGTAATTTAATTCGAAGACACGTCCCGTTTCTTTATTTCCGTTTTGTCGCCATCAATGGCGTCATATCCGCGTTCTCCCTGGTTTCCGCTCGTACTGCCATAGCAACCAGAGCCATGAACCAGAGCCCTTTGATAGTAACCAAAGCGACTGACGTGGACAACTTTGTAGTTTGCAATGTCTATTTGTACGCTGTTGTTGTTTCGTTCAAACATTATGGACCATGGCAAGCAGACTTTGGATATAAAAAGGAGAACTAAAACGAGAATCAATATCAGCGCGGTGTTTTCGAGATGTCGAGAGCTCCCATAGACAGTAAGTTTTATAAACGAGAGCTCCACGTCCGAGACTTCGACCGCTCCTACATGAACTTTATTAAACAGGTGAGCACATTTACATAAAACTAATCAATGTTATATAGTTCAACAATGATAAAATGTCAGAATATGATCTGTATGTTATTCTAATGTTGATCTAGCTTGCTGCTAGTCTCATACAGACAAACTAACACATATATTTCAACACATTTAAAAGCAGTTTAGTGTGCTAGTGTAATGTTAGACCAAGTGAAACAGCGCTGCGTTACCTCACAAGTTTAATTTGTCTAATAAACTGACCTGTGAGTAGTAATTCTGCGTGTAGTTCGGTAGAATGAAATGTCCATATTCCTTTTATTTCCGCGGGACTCGCGTCGCGTGTGGAGCTGATAGCTGTCTCTTAGCAATCCCGAACTGCTTCATATCACAGTCATGATAAAAACATCGATGTATTCAGTCATCCATAAACATTATTAGATCGGTCGGCTTGACGTTGACGACAAGATCCATAATTCTTAGCAAATGTTGCGTCATCAAACTACGCCTTTGTTATTGTAAAGAGGTTAACGACCCCTAGTGGAGAAAAAATCCATACTGTACGTTTAAAATAAAATAAATACAATCTCCTCAGTCCTCCGAAGATCCCTAAAGAAATGTCGGTTGGAGCTTCAGTGACTATTTCGCTCGGAGAACCTGTCAATCACAGCTGTCAATCATGACGTTACACCACCGTTTTTATAGCATCACGTAACTTATTTTTGAAACAAACACTTGAACTTACATCAGCGTGATAAAAATGACAGCAAATGACAGAAACCATCTTTGGGAAAAAGATATTTGAAGTGTAATTGAATTGTTTAGTTGGTCTCACGTCCCGTTGAATAAGGCGGGGCTTATGACCTATACTAGGACCAGTCACCGGGGGGCGATCGAGACGCTTTGGCTTCACTTTTCAGGGCTTGTGCGGCACGCTTGATTTAAACAGTTGAGAAAGAAAGTGTGTGTGTAACAGTGTATTGGATCCGTCCAGCTCTTAAAGTGACAGCATCCTAATAAACCTCTGTGTGTGTGTGTGTGTGCTTAATGTTAATCAAAACATCATAAACAAAGAGAAAATCACTCACTGCCTTTGACCGAATAACTTTTGTAGCTTTAATAAGAATCAATATATATTTAATTCATACATTGAAGACTAAGCAGTGTTTTATTTGTACATTTGATTATTCAAATTTTGTTGTTAAATAAACCTAAGGCTGGCCTGTACCTAAAACCCCAAACGCTGGTTAAAATTACACTTACTATAGTGAAAGAGTGTGAAACGTGTATGTTGGTTATATCATTTTCAGTTTTTAAATATAATTAAAATATTTTTTTCACATTTGAAGCATTATTGTATCGAATATTGCATTGTTTAACAAGTCATCACATTTTTATCCAATATCGTGCAGCACTAGTGTATGAATGTGTGTGTGAATATCTGTGGTTAAGAAGTGTCTCTCAAACACACTCTTGACTTACCCTGTGTATGTGTGTGTCGCTCTCATGATAGCGTGTGTGTATTGTGCTGTTTAGTGGGCCAATAACTGCAGATGGAGGCGGTGTGTGTGTGTGTGTTTCGGATGAATGGATTTTCAATTGCTCTGCTCTTAGCAGAAAAGGCTTGTAATAGTTTGTGGCCCTCCATCAGGCGAGGTCAAACCCCTCAGTGGCGGCGAGCCGTGTGTGTGTGTGTGTGTGTGTGTGTGTGTGTGTGTGATTATTACAATCACTGGCGCTGCCGCCGGCGTACGAGACGTGTGTTCTGACTGCCTCTGTGAAACATGAAGTACACTGGAACACAATGAATGTAATGATAATCATGTCAAATTGCTCTGAATGTATAAAATCAATATGAACTCAACATTGACCCTGTTTGCTTTTTAAAACCCATTTCTGTTCAATTCATAATGCACATTAATACCAAAGAACAATGTGCAGAGACCTTTTCCCCTTCCCATCCATTCCTGATGGATAAATCAAGAGACGTGGCCCCACACGAAGAGACGCACGACTACGCAAACGAAGCTGAATGAAGTCAGCTCGTGGTTTTAGATGCTTGATGCCACATTTGAAGAACGCCATTGGTTCTGGTGTGTCATGTGACCTGAGCGCGTGCTGAACCACAGTGTTAAATAGTGAATCTGTTTAACCAATTTATTGAACTGCATGATTTGGGGAAAAATACAATTGCTATATATTCATAGCAATTATAAATGTATAAATATTATTTTAAAAATAATTAATTAAAAAGTGATTTTTTAATGCTGTGTTTGTTTGTAGGGCTGCAAAATTTTTATTGTGATTTATATATCAATATGACTATTAAAAATAAATAAATAAATAAATACCGTACAACTGTGAACAAGCCCTACACTAAAAGCACTGGATCATGAACTGTTTGTGTGTAAATGAACACAGTGTCGCGCTTTACTCTGAAACATTCTGACATATTTATCATATATTTATTGTGATTTGATGATGGCACTAATATGGCCATATTGAAAGTTTATTTCTATGAATCATGGTGTGTTTGGTTTGTTTGGGTTCACGCTGAGTTTAGAGACTTTAATTGTGTCCCAAACATCAATAATTTGCCTTCCGGCGGAGGTTTTTCCCTTCTTCTTTTACTCTTGTCCGTCGGGAACAATGCTTTCCTGAGAGGAAGAAACATCGATCATCATTGCTGAACTACTGAGAGAAGGTTGTGTGTTGTGTTCATAAGGAAGCTGAGTTCAGAGGGCCTGTAAACAGCCTGAAGAGAGAGAGAGCGCGAGAGAGAGAGAGAGAGAGAGAGAGAGTCAGTGTGTGGAGCTTTGGGGAATGGCATGAGATATAGACGGATAAAACATGCTAACACACACGTCACAGCGAGTAAATGAAGATGTTTGTGAGTGTGTGTCTGTATTGTGTCTGTATAATGAGGTGAGACAGGTCATCTGTGTTACACATGCAACCATCTGCTCTTCACGATAGGGGACGTGTGGGATTCATCCCTCTTTTCATGTTGTAAATAAAGGCAGGGATTCCCTTTTTTTGTCAGCTGAAGCCCTTTGAGCTCAAATATTTACTTGAAGCCCCCCTGAGATATTAATATTTCAATAATTTATCAACACATTCACATGTTCACTGTTCTCTGATGTTTAATGGTCACATGACATGCAGCTAAACTAATGATATTCTTTTTGTTTAGTAAGTGATTTATTCTGATACTTTAAATACTAGCTTTTCATCATCTAGCGAAACCCCAATTATATTCCAATTTAGGGCGCTATGAAATCCATTTTATTTTTTATATAGTTTTTATATTTTTCCAAGTTTAATTTCGCTTTAATTTTTCTGCATTTCTTTTTTTTCCATTAATTTTTTTTTCTGGACTGTGTTTTAATGGTTAAATTATATTTTATTTACCCAAAAGCAAGTCTAATTATTTAAAATCATGAAACTTATACAATATATTAAAAATTAAAAAATGTTGGGCCATATGAAATACATTTTATTTTTACTCAAATTCAGTTTTTTTTATTTATTTTTTTTACCTGTGCTTTCCATAAAAAAGCTAAATTCTGGATTCCATTTAAATGGTTTAATTAAATTTTAATAAATAAAAGCATGTCTAAGTAATTGAGTTTAGAAAAAAAAATATCATAACAAAAATATCATAAACAATGATAGGGCCCTATGAAATGTTTTTTAATGTTTATAGTATTTTAATTAAAAAAAATTAATCAAATAATATTTTGGCAAAGCGCTGCAGTGATTTACTGTAAAAATTAAAACATGCAATAAAAATTGTGATTATTCTATACATTTTTTTTATTTAATTGTATTACTGCTCCTACAATAAGACTTGCATTCTACTGTACAATAGTAATATATATTTCTGTCACAATTTCTTCAAGTTAAGCCAAACTTTTATTTTGACGGGTTGCCATGATGACCTTAAAGTTTTTCTATGTTTATGATATGACGATATTTTTTATCAAATGAAACGGTGAAATGCTGCCCAGGAATCATGAGGCTGTTCTCCTGGGGTCATGTGATGCTTCATGTGAGGAACCAGACACCGTTTCACTGTCAATATTCACGTGACTCAGACGGAAGGCTTTTATTCTGCTGATGTTTATTTGGATCATCTCCGAATCCTTCAGTAAATGTGAAAAGAGCATCTCTTGTGTGTTCTGTAGAAGAAAATCAAACCGGTTTGGAAAGACATGAGGGTGAAGAGATGATGACAGGATTTAATTTTTAAATGAACTATCCTTTTAATCTTTTGTGTGTGTGTGTGTGTGTGTGTGTGCTGATGCCAAAAATAAGCATGTCCTCATTTCAGCTGTTAATTAGCTAATAGAAACTGTTGCCAGGAGACGGATGTCTTATTAGGAAAGCGCTATGAATCCCCGGAGGACACACAATAACACTGTGTCTCTATCATGTTATATACCTGCATTTCACCAGTGCAGTAATCACAAAATGTCCATGTATCGTCTGGTGTGTGTCTCTGTGTGTGTCTGTCTCTGCGTG
>CM040828.1:2205472-2240472 GCA_022828995.1 Vimba vimba | reverse complement strand
GGAACATGATCTTTACTTAATATCCTAATGATTTTTGGCATAAAAGAAAAATTTATAGATATTTAATTTATAGATATACCCATGCGACTCGAGACTGGTTATCCAGGGTCACATGTCAACTAACTCTCATTACAGTATTAGTAGACGGTCTGCTTAATATCGACTAACACATTATTTGTATGCTCCCCAACTGTCAGTCTACTGACTATAAGTAACTTTGCAAGTGCATGTCAACTTATTCTACTCACCCTAACCCTAACAGTCTACTAAAACTCTAATGAGAGTTAGCTGACATGGAGTTGCAAAGTTACTTATAGTCAGTAGAATATCTAAAGTGGACTATCAAAATAGTGCATGTTTTAATTGTAGCATAAGGTTGTATTTGTTAACATAAACTAACAATAAGCAATACATCTACAGCATTTATTAATCATAGTTCATGTTTAGTTCAACGTTTACGTGCACCAGGGGCATTTTTGGGACACATTGCAGATGCATAAACACTCAAAGTGCAAATATTGATTGGACATCTCAGCAGCTCAACTAACAGGCCTCCAGTTTAGTTTTTAAAGAAATCTTGAACTGCGAAGACTTTATTTTAAGGTGACGTAGTTTCTTAACTTACTATAGTAATAACAGTAAATTATGCATATTTACAAGCAACTAACCTTAAACCAAACTATAACTCTATAGTAACACACACACACACACACACATATATATATATATATATATATATATATATATATATATATATATATATATATATATATATATATATATATATATATATATATATATATATATTCCTCATGACTAATTTTTGTAATAATTACACTTAAAATAAAGGGTATCCAAACTCAAATATTGATTACATCTCAACTTGCTGGACTTTTTTTGCTAATATTAAAACCTTGATATATTATGCAAATCATTCCTTTTGAATTTGCTCGATTCTGTTGTATTTATTGTGGATTAATCGTTGTTTTCTCTAAGGTTGATCCCAGCATGATCTCTCGCAGCATGATCCCAGGTGGCTTTATTTTAATATTTTCCTTGCATTGAGTCTGTAATGGCAATAAAACTCAGTTTGATATGTGTTAATGCTCATTGATGTGTGCTGAGTGTGTGTGTGTAAGTGATTTGATGTGGTTTGAGATGAACTGTGTGTGTGATCCTCTGAAGCGATCACTGCGTCACACTCAGAGATGCAATAGAAGTGATGAATGTGTTCAGCATGCAAGAACAGCGCGCTTCCCCTCGCCTCATCATATTTACATAAGTAATATATACTTCCACTGGGTCTCGTTACAGTGATGCACTCATATATGCTCACTGTATCTGAGTGAAACGTCTGTCATCATTCAGCCTCGTGTCTTTCCAAACCTGGATGACTGTCGTCCCAAACGGAGATTCGTAGTGAATAATGACTTAAATTTGCTTCTGTTCTTCATATATACACTTCTGTTCAAAAGCTTGGGGTTGGGAAGAGTTTTTAGTCCTTTATGATCACCAATGCTGCATTTATTTGATCAAAAATATCAAAAATATTAAAATATGATGATTTGATGCTCAAGAAACATTTTTGATTATTATTTATCAGTGTTGAAAACAGTTGTGCTGTTCATTATTCATATTTTTGTGAGAAATGATACATTTTATCTTTCAGAATTCTTTGATAAATAGAAAGTTCTAAAAGAAGAGCGTTTATTTGAAATATAATCTTTTGTAACATTATAAATGTCACTTTTGATCAATTTAATGCCTCTTTAATGAATAAAAGTATGAATTTTTAATTTTTTTAATGACTCCAAAATTTTGAATGGTAGTGTGTTGAACTATGTATGTATGTATGTATGTATGTATGTGTGTGTTGAATGAGCTGCTTTAATGCAGTTATTTTTGGAGCTTGATTGCATAAATCACTGATATTTTTCATAGTATGGAAAAGAGCATCCTGGACGTTCTGTTAAATATCTTCAGATTTATTCTACATAAAGAAATCCCTTTAAAAAGATCCCTATCACTTTCAATGTCTTGTTTTTGCTAAATGTTCTTTCACTCTCATTACTATTTGATTCGTTTGCATGGAGTTTGAATAAATCATAATGGTTAATTACTTAATGCATTGATTTCAGATGGCCTTTGTGAACAGCGAAGACTTCGCTGAAGTTAGCAGTGGTGTGTGTTGTGCGTGCAGTGTGTGTGTGTGATCGGTGCAGTATAAGCCTGTGTAAATGTGCCGTTGCTGTCGGTGTAACAGTTGTGTCTGTCTTCATTGTATGATTCAATTAGCGGCTAATGTATGTAATCCTCTTGTAGTGGTAGGGAGAGATTGATGCTGAATGAGGGATTTGATCCCGGCTCTCATCCTCTCGCCGATTCTCTCCTGAGAGACGCAGAGATGATTATATTCGCGGCGATTAGCTCGTCCTGACGGTCTGATGTCATTATTGTAATGATGTTTGTGTTTTCACATGATGAAAGCGTTTGGCCTGGTGTCTGCTTCTCTGTGTGTGAGAGGATTGCGCTGGTGTTATGAGATATTAATGAGATGTTGATGCTCTTGTTTTGTCAGATTCTGATTAATTCCGTGAGCCCGTCCCGACCGGCGCTGGTGTACGAGAGCGTCCCGGTGAGCGATGGCAGTCCGGTGTTACGGGACATGCTGTTCAGCCCCGACCTCCAGTTCATCTACACACTCACGGACAAACAGGTGAGCACACGCTTTTACACACTTCACTTCATAATGATGATTTCAAGGAAAAAACACCTGGACCAGATCACTTTCAAAACGTGTTGCAATGAGAATTTGATGTCAAAATGTGCTTGATTACCATTAAAATGTCAAAATGCATGAGATCTTAATAGTCCCACAAGTAGGCTGTGTGTTCGTTCTGCATAATCCATTCATTCCAACTCAACAAGACAGTTCTGCACAAAGCTTTTACAAACGTGATGCTCATCATGCAGCCAATAGTTTCATCTTCATGTCATTGCACACTGACAGACGTGTACACTCCACGGCCTAAATACGCAAATGCTTCAGAGTCAATGACTGGATCATTATTGCAGTGATTATGTTTAGCATGTTATATGTTTGGCTACAGTTCTTCTAACCCTAATTAATGGAGTGTGTAGCTTTTCATTTCTTTAACAACCATGTAGGAAGACTCATCATGGCCATATTCCAGTTTGACATTATAAACATTCATCAGGCTCAGATTGTGAAGGAATGGTTGTGAGGAGCATGAAGAATCATTTTCCAGAGCTTAAACTCACTGACAGTCTTCTGGAGGTGCTGGAGGAGACTTTACAGAGCGCTGGACTCTTGCATTGACAATACAAGATCTCGACCAAGAATTGATGCACCTTGTGATGGAAATAAATGTTCTGATGTTATTTCCATTAAGGCGAGACACTACAGGTGAATAGGGTAAAATTTTTAACTAGCAGATATCACCATGAAACTTTCCCAGTTGATTACCTACATTAAGATGAGAAAAAAAATGATTTCAAGTTTTCTGTAATTTAATGTTTAAATATGCAAATTAGGCAATATCTAATTAAATATGCACTAATTTGCATATATTTAAAAAAACGAAATCTGAGTATTGGATAAAGCCAGGTTAAAAATTATTTTTTCATTGTGTTCACATATTAGATGGGAAAAAAATTACAGAGGGATTTATGGATATCTACTTTTGTTATCCTGTAAATCAGAAAATACTGTCAATAGCCTTAAAAAAATGATTTTCGCCATGTTTTTTGGAATAAAATGTTATATAAATCAGGCTAGGAATAATATATTTACAAATCCCTCTGTAAATATCTTCATAATATAACTAGGTACAAGACTGGAAAGTTTGGTGTATAGAGGTGCTACTGAAGTGGAGATTTCGGACTTGGAGTACGAGAGAAAAGTCATTTTGAGAAAACGGGCTTTAAAGATTTTTCATCAGCCAATGAGATTGCGCATTCAGCCCTTTTACTTTCACGATTGGTTGCTGATAAAAAGGAAATGACCATATTTGGATCCGACAGCACTGTACAGGAGAGAGAGAGCTTTCCAGCGGTGCATGTGATGATAGGGAGCAGACAGAGATCGCGGAGCAGCGGGAGGATTAACAACGCCAACTTTTGTTGAATTTATAAGAAATCTACAGACACAAACAGACAAAGTGTAATAAAATAAAGACCTAAATGTGTATTTCTGACTTTTTTTCACCACAAGTCTGAAAGAAGACATGTTATTGAAGACAAATATCCAAAAATCTCAAAATTGACCAGAAAAAAAAAAACGATGTTTTTGCCTGCCGTGTCTCGCCTTAAGAGGTGCATTGATTTTTGGTCTTTATCTTATTTGACATGTGAAACAGACACAATAACATACAAAATGGACATACTTTTTCCTATTTATGATTTTTTGAGTGGGAGTTTTGAATGCTTCAGACTTCGCCATTGATCTGTCGGTCATGCATGTGCGTGTTATGGTGTGTAGAGTTATTTTAGTCTCTTACACACATGTAGAACATACAGTGAGTGATCAATGAGATGATGTACATTACAGTGTCATCTGATCTGATTATTGATGTTTTAGTGTACACACACACACACACACACCTGTAATGCAGCTGTGTGTGTATCTGCTCTATACGTCACATGAGACTCCATTGATCTTCCTTCCACATCTGAATCCAGATAAAACATCACTGCCTGACACATCATCAATAATAATCATCACAAACTCATGATATTATGTAAAGTGTGATGTTTAAACTGAATCTGCTTTGATGTAATACACACTCATATGTTGCCATGCTCTTAATTTCCAGTGTTTGTTTCCCGTTCTGTGAATGATTATCACACTACCATGTTTAATGTCATCATAAAATGTAGATAAACACGCAAGAATTTGCACGTCGACTTCTGACTCAACCAATCACGTGAGTTTGGGGCGGGGTTTTCTGTTTGACTGACCAATGACAGATGGAGGGAGTGTTTGAGCTGGAAAAAACTGTTTAAAACCTCCTTTTTAAAAGAAGAATTCACTTTTTCTAATGATTTTGATATGAATGTGAGTGTTTGAGACTATACAGTGACATTTTTTAACGTTTGCGATGAAATAATGGTGTCTCCTGTAGAATACGCCCATAAAATGCAAGAAGTCCTTCGTCTCTTTGTGTTCTGTCAGTTTCTATTTTTCCTGTTCCTTGACTTTTCTTCTCAGGATAATGAAAACGGCTGGCAGAGAGTCTGAGGCACTGCTCAGAAAAAGCACACGCTCCATTTAAAGCCCTGACAGAGTAATTTAGCATTGGCCCCTTGTTCTCCAGCACTTAATTAAAAAGTGTTTGATAGCCTGTCTCCTCTCGCCGTCCGCTTCGCTCGGCCCGGGGCGAACCAGCATCAGCTCTTACAGCTCCAGATTACACACATCTGGATGACACTCCAACGGGAATCAAAGTCAAAACTCCCTCCTCAGTCAGACAGCAATTTAAAGCAGCCCAATTATGCTCTTTTAAAGGTTCCCAATTGTGTTTTGGCGTCTCCTACAACAGGTTTACATGCATTCAAATGTCAAAAACACTTACATTTCCTCATAATCTCCACTGCAGCATCAGCTCTTTTCTCTCAGTGTCTGAAACGCTTCGTTTGAAGATTCAGTCTCTCTAAGCTCCGCCTCTCTGAGAGCTGCTCTGCTCTGATTGGTCAGAAACCAAACGCTCATTATCATATCTGAATCTCAGCTCTTGTCACACAGTGAGACGAACAGTAACGATGGCGTGGGTTTTACCATATCAATCTCATCAAAGTGGATTTAAACGAACCTGCAAACCAGAGTCAGAATGATGTCACATCCATCACAGCTCATTTACATACTCTGCAAAAGTAATTTCTGCTAATTTGGTCAAATATTCTTATTTTCCTGTTGGATTAAGTTTATTTTTCTGACCCCACTGGCAGATATTCTTTCTTGTTTTAAACTTAACTCAATTTAAACAACTTAATTTTGATGATTTATTTCAGAAAACAAGACTTAACATCTTAAATCATTTTGCATCTCAAGTAAACGAGTCTTGATTTTAGAACTTAGATATTCGTACTGGAAAAATGACAAAAATTCTAAGCAAGAAAATCATTTTTGCATTATCAGAATCTATTCTACCAGCAGTGTGAAATCTGCAGGAATGTGGAGGTTAATGAATCATATATCAGAGGTAATTCACAGTAAGAATAGACCTCGACTAACATGATAAATGCACTGCAGGGAATAAAATAAATGCTACAAGTGTAGAATAATGGATGATTTAAGTTGAATGAAAGAACTGGTTTAATAAAGAGGAGTGTGATGATGTGAATGTGTGATGGAGGTTATCATGGACACACAGGAGCGTGTGTTTAAGCCGCTGCGTTTTAGAGTCTTAACCTTTTTGTTCCGTCTAATCAAATCATTGATCATCTGGAGCAAAGTTAATCCCATAATCCCTCATATCAGCACAGAGTGAATCATCCAGTCTTACTGCAATTAAGAACTTCAGTAGTGTGTGTGTGTGTGTGTAGGGTCTGTATTAAAAGCCTCTTGATTGGTTGAGGTGTTTTTACTGAAACGCTCTGACAGGAATGGAAGAGAGGAAGTTTCTCTCCTCTAGTGTGATGACGTGCCGGATGGACATGCTGTGTCAAGTTAAAAAGAAAAATGAAAGCTTTCACATAATTGTATGTTAGTTTAAAACAATAGACCAGCTAGATAATAAACTACTCCCATGAAGCATTGCAAATTACATTGCTGAATCAAAAGTGATGATACAATATAATTATCATTTTGTATACAAGCAAAATATGTTTATTGCGAAATATAATGTACTGTTCAAAATTTAGGGTCGATAAGATTTTTGAAAAAAGTCTCTTCTGCTCCACTAATGCTGCATTTATTTGATTAAAAACACAGTAAAAACAGGAAATTGCAATTTAAAGCTGTTTTTTTAATTGTAATATACATTAAATGTAATTTATTCCTGTGATCAAAGCTTTCAGCATCATTACTCCAGTCAGTGTCACATGATCCTTCAGAAATCATTCTGATATGATGATTTGATGCTCAAGAAACATTTATGATTATTGTCAGTGTTGAAAACGTATATTTTAAAATCGTGATTCTATGACGAATAGAAATTTTACATTTATTTGAAATAGAAATCTTTTTAATACCATAACATTGAGCATTATAAATGCCTTTACTGTCACTTTTGATCAATGCAGACTTGCTGAATAAAACTATTCATTTCTTTAAAAACAATGTTACTGACTTCAGCTTTTGAACAGTAGTGTGTGAAAGTATGTATGTATGTGATGTTCTTCTTTCCTTTTGTTGTTCTTTAACTTTCTTAAACTCATGTTTGTGTTTTCATTCTCTTATTTCTTTTTTTACATTTAACTTTCTTTTTCTGTCATTCTGATTTTACTGATTCTGATTCCTTCCTTCATTCCTTCATGTAATTGTTCATGATTGTTGCAAAATATATATTATGTTTGAGATGTTGGGAATGTTGTCCAACACTATGACTGTCAACATTTGTAAACACACAACCATCTCCCACATCAGCTGATAGCTTTGAGTTTCTGTTGTGTCTGAGATATAGAGGTTGATATAGAGATGTGTGTGTGTGTGTGTGTCACACACATGCGTCATCGTCGTGTCACACATATTTGATTGACGTTTGAAGCCTGAGGCGCTGAGTTTTCCTCATCTCTGAGATTGAATGTGTGTGTTTTGACACACTATCATCCGGTGTAATGTGTGTGTGTGTGTGTGTCATTTATCTTGAATTCATTTGCGTGTGTTTTTGCTGCAGGCTGCAGTTTAACACGCTGAATATCAGATGAACTCCGCTCACGGCTGCTCGCCTGTGTGTGTGTGTGTGTGTTACATGATGACTTTCACCATGTATTAAAATGACAAATTAATGTTAAGCTTGTGTTAAACAGTGTTGTCTTTAATGCATATTCGTTTTCTTTATTTTACAGTGTATATTTACACACACACGCACACACACGCACACACACACACACGCACACGCACACGCACACACGCTGACAGGCTGCATATGGTGAACTGGTTTTACAGAGAAACGGATGTGCCCTGAACCCTAAACGTTTACTCTCTCACACACACACACACACACACATACACACACACACACACACACACACACACACACACACACACACACACACACACACACACACACACACACACACACACACACACACACACACACACACACACACACACACACAGAGAGAGACCTGACCTCGCCATCCTCACTATCTCACCATCTGTTCTTCATCTCTGCTTGTCTTCATCCCTCCATCACTGTTTCTCACCTTGTAAACTGATACTCACACCTGTGTGTGTGTGTGTGTGTGTGTGTGTGTGTGTGTGTGTGTGTGTGTGTGTGTGAGAGAGAGAGAGTGCGATTAAAGTGGATTCATAAGCTGGTGTTTCCCATCATGCACTCTGCTGGGTTCATATTTGCCTTTAGATTAATAAGTTCAGTTATTTATTGTTAATATGATGATAATTGGGTACATGTTGTAACAGTGTAATTACCCAAGTAATTGCTGATTAATATGAATTATCTATATGTAGGTTATTGTTTGGTTTGGTTTAGGGTTAGTTTCTTGTAATTCTACATAATTTAGTGTTATTAACTACATATAGCATGTTCTACTTCCAGGTAGGTTAAAATCTGTTATCTAAGTGTTATCTTGTGATATCTTTTATATAATAACTTTTATTAAAAAACGTTATCATTCTACACGCATGAACTGATGGACCAGAACGACACAACTTTGACTTCCCTGGTTTTGCTTTCCTTCCTTCCTTCCTTCCTTCCTTCCTTCCTTCCTTCCTTCCTTCCTTCCTTCCTTCCTTCCTTCCTTCCTTCCTTCCTTCCTTCCTTCCTTCCTTCCTTCCTTCCTTCCTTCCTTCCTTCCTTCCTTCCTTCCTTCCTTCCTTCCTTCCTTCCTTCCTTCCTTCCTTCCTTCCTTCCTTCCTTCCTTCCTTCCTTCCTTCCTTCCTTCCTTCCTTCCTTCACTAATTTGCCTTCTCTTCCACACACACACACACACACACACTGATGTTATTCTGTTTTCGGCAGGAGGGATTCAGGGTTCCTGTCAATCAAATGCTGATCTCCGTGGTAACTGTCAGATGGCGCAGCGTGTGAGAAGCTGATTCTGTGCCTTCCATATGCGCGCACACACACACACACACACACACACACACACACACACACACACACACACACACACACACACACACACACACACACACAGAAAGCAGCAAACATTTGTCACCCTCCAGCGCTCATCTCTAGCCTGAAGCGACTCATGCTCTGACCACAGATGGGCTGCTTTACAGCAGTTATGCTCTGATTTGCTCTGTTTGTGTGATATGATTAACGTGTGTGTGTGTGTGTGTGTGTGTGTGTTGTGCAGGTGACGCGTGTGCCGGTGGAGAGCTGTTCTCAGTACACGAGCTGCTTCGAGTGTCTGAGCTCCAGAGATCCTCACTGCGGCTGGTGTGTCCTTCACAACATGTAAGCAAACACACAAACACCTTCATATCAACACCTTTCCTCGACTTCACATTACATCTCATTTGACAGTAAATAAGTTGAATATTTAACTCTATTAATGAACTGTTTAACCCTAGAAAGCCTACTGTATCATATTTAATACATGAAAATATGATCAAAACTTTCTGAAAATCCTGTTGCTCATTCTACAACATGTCTTCTTTCTCCTGATTTATAGTTCATAAGTAAATAGTATAATTGTAGAAATGTTCTCCTTCAGCTCGTGATTCACGTGAATTTTTGCTGTGAAATCTGTACTGATAAATGTCATAACTTTGAATATTTCAAGATAAACACTTACTGAAGCAACTGAAGTTTATTGATTATCCAAACATTGTTTATTAGAAAAATCATGAGTCTAAAATATGATCATCGGTCTTTTGAGGAAGGTTTATTTGTTCATCTCTCAATCATCATTGTATTACATTGCATTATATGTTTTAAAACTACAGCTTTGATCATAAAATTTATAATTTAAAAAGCATATAACTGGCAGATAAAGAGTGACGACTGATATTCATATGCATTTGATGTCAGTATCTGCTATACTGTTATAAATATCTCAGTTATTTACATTACAAGAATCAGAATTTCATTTTACTTATTTTTTCTGACTATTATTTCATGTTCCAGGCTTTACAGGGTTGAAGGATTTAACTTGTCGTCCTGAACCTGTTTTCTTGGTGTGTGTGTGTGTGTGTGGTTTACCACCATCTAGCGTGTCTTTGCACATCAGTTCATCAAACTCTTCCTCAGGCTAAATTGGAAATATTCATTATGATTCACATAAACGGGTCCTTGACGCTCCTCTGATCTCAGTCACGAGAGAAACATTAGCTGGATTTCAGCCATGAACTCAAACTGTGGTTAAAAAATAATTAAAAGCCAAAACATACTCCTGTCATTCTCTCTTCCACAATAACCGTCACATTCAGTGATTATCCCTGAAGATTCAGATGTCAGCTTTATCTTCAGATGTCTGAATTTGCCCTTCAGGGATTCATGAAGTGTGTGTGTGTTCATGTCTGAGCGCTCGGGTCTCGCTCCAGCGCAGATGATTTCAGTGCTGCGTATGAACACACACATGAGCCTCAGTCTGTCTGTGTAAAAATATGATGCTCTGCCAAACCTTCTGGCAAACATTAGCAGCAAACAGTCCTTTTACCACCATTTTAGCCACAAAGAAGCAGTTTAAATAGTTTTCCTATGTAACATCCACATTAAATGCCAAAGGAGTGCAGAAGTCAGCTTCCAGATGTAAAAAATCACATTTATTTTCTCCACAGTGACACTATTGTTTTACTAACAATAACTAACTTTATGGCCAACCACTGAAGGTCACAGTGATGATATTTGCGATGATGTATGTGATTTCAACAACTTTAATACATTTTGTTTTGTTTTCCAATTCTCATTGAAGAGAGATTTAGTTGGCACTATCCATATATATATATATATTTATATATATATATATATATATATATATATATATATATATATATATATATATATATATATATATATATACTAAACAAAATTATAAACGCAACACTTTTGTTTTTGCCCCGATTTTTCATGAGCTGAACTCAAAGATCTAAGACTTTTTCTATGTACACAAAAGGCCTATTTCTCTCAAATATTGTTCACAAATCTGTCTAAATCTGTGTTAGTGAGCACTTCTCCTTTGCCGAGATAATCCATCCACCTCACAGGTGTGGCATATCAAGATGCTGATTAGACAGCATGATTATTGCACAGGTGTGTCTTAGGCTGGCCACAATAAAAGGCCACTCTAAAATGTGCAGTTTTATCACACAGCATAATGCCACAGATGTCGCAAGTTTTGAGGGAGCGTGCAATAGGCATGCTGACTGCAGGAATGTCCACCAGAGCTGTTGCCCGTGAATTGAATGTTCATTTCTCTACCATAAGTCGTCTCCAAAGGCGTTTCAGAGAATTTGGTAGTACATCCAACCGGCCTCACAACCGCAGACCACGTGTAACCACACCAGCCCAGGACCTCCACATCCAGCATCTTCACCTCCGAGATCGTCTGAGACCCGCCACCCGGACAGCTGCTGCAATAATCGGTTTGCATAACCAAAGAATTTCTGCACAAACTGTCAGAAATCATCTCAGGGAAGCTCATCTGCATGCTCGTCGTCCTCATCGGGGTCTCAAACTGACTGCAGTTCGTCGTCGTAACCGACTTGAGTGGGCAAAAGCTCACATTCGATGCCGTCTGGCACTTTGGAGAGGTGTTCTCTTCACGGATGAATCCCGGTTTTCACTGTACAGGGCAGATGGCAGACCGCATGTATGGCGTCGTTTGGGTAAGCGGTTTGCTGATGTCAATGTTGTGGATCGAGTGGCCCATGGTGGCGGTGGGGTTATGGTCACAATCAACAACCTGATCAACTCTATGCGAAGGAGATGTTTTGCACTGCGTGAGGCGTGAAGATTCATGGCTTAAAACTCTTTATTGAAGAATATTTCTGAAATCCATGTGAAGAAAATAAATGTTTAGCCCATAAGCAGCTTTAATGACGATATGAAGTCCTTCAGTGGAGCTCAAACCTTCTCAGTGTTGATTATATTAGAGTTTGTTGATACTCTGAACTGCTCAAGGCTGGAACTGTTGTGTTAATGTGAGTTTATTCTCTCTCTGTCCTCAGTTGTTCTCGCCGTGATCGCTGTGAGAGAGCAGACGAACCCCAGAGATTCGCTTCTCGAGCGGATCAGTGTGTGGAGCTGACGGTCCAGCCCAACAACATCTCCGTCACCATGGCCGAAGTCCAGGTGTGTGTGTGTGTTAGAGTAGATGCTACATGCACAGTCACTTAGATCCAGTGTTGGGGAAAGTTACTTTTAAAAGTAATGCATTACAATATTACGTTACTCCCTAAAAAAGTAACTAATTGCGTTACTTAGTGACTTTTTATGAAAAGTAATGTTACACATTACTTTTGCGTTTCTTTTTCTCACCTGGGCTGGGCTTGATTATTTTTTGTTTTGGTTTTTTATAACAAAAAAAAAGTAAAATTTTTGGCAAATGTTAAGGCCCTTTCACACCAAAAGTGAAGTGAATAAGCCTCAGGCTGATGGAAAAGCATATTTACTCCTGTACAGTAGAGGGCGCCTCTCAAACCTTTCAGCTGCTGTTATTCTGGATTAAAGAACAATAGGAAACAGGAGAAGGAAGTTCAACACTCTTATTTCTAAATCTAATCTAAAGTAATTTTTGCTTATTAGTATAGTGGAATTAGATCATTGAAGGTCAACAGCAAAGACATTGGTTAATAAAGTGAGATTAAATACATAAAGTATATTAGTGTCATTTAATATAGTAGTTAATTATTAAAGTTTTGCGTAAAATTCTGAGATTGCATTTTACTGTTTTTATTCTTTTTGAGGAATACTGAATGTTTTCGTGGCAGTGAGATGAGTAATGCATGTTCACATTTAGTCTAGAACTAAAATAACCATCATGTTCACACACACACACACACACACACACACACACACACACACACACACACACACCTCACTTTATTTCTCTCAACATGGAGAGCTGTCAGTCAATAAATGTGAAACAGTAACTAGCGCTACTTCTTTGAAAAAGTAACTTCGATATTTTGTTGTAAATTGAAAAAGTAATACGTTACTTTACTAGTTACTTGAAAAAGTAATCTGATTACGTAACTCAAGTTACTTGTAATGTTATCCCCAACACTGGTTATATCCGACACTTTTCCATAGATGTTCATTAGGAGGGTTAGCAGATACGCAGTGATATGGAGCAGCAGATGTCGTGTAGAGTGCAGTCTAAAAACAACTCTCCTTCAGATGAAATATGGGAATGCGAGCCAAGCTTTTTCACTTTGTCTGTTTTCTCCATTGATCTGCCAGCTGGTCCTTGAGGCCCGAAACGTTCCGGATCTTTCCGCAGGAGTGGATTGCTCCTTCGAGGATTACACGGAGACCGAAGCAACAATACACGGATCACGGATCTACTGCCTCTCTCCCACAGCCAAAGAGCTCGTCCCCATCACACGCCAACACAGTCAGTACACACACACACACACACACACACACTCAATCTGGGCTAGATATACACTTCCAGTCAACCAACACTAACTGTGTTGGATCTAAAAGTCCTGAAGATTAAGAGTAACATCAATCCAAGCTTTAGATTGATGTTTATGATGGGTATTATATCATATCTTCCAGAGATTCACTCAGTGCTTTTGTTTTCAGATCATATCATAGGCTTACATTTCAATTCACATTATATCTGTCCTTTATGGTTTGAGGGATTATTGTGGGGATTGAGAAGCAGATCTGTTTCCATTAAAGAAAAATACTGAAACTGATGGATATTTTGTAATGTCTGCTTGCATTAATGGTTCTGGAAAGTAGGCGTTTTGTTGATGAAAATTACGATTTTGACCTGAGAATCAACACAAAAATTACCCAAAAGTTGTTTTGGGAAAAAAAAACAAGTTGAATCAATCATAGAATGTTAATTACAATTTTTGTTAATTACAAAAACGCAATACAAAAAGATGTGCATGGGTCGTTTAGAGCAGGGTTATTACTGTTAACTAAAACTATAAAAATAAACATTTGTTAACGCTTTAGTTTTGGGTTCAATTCTCACTATTAACTAGTTGCTTATTATCGTGCATATTACTAGGATAGTGGCTGTTTATTAGTATTTATAAAGCACAAATGAATGCCTTATTCTGCATTATCATATTCTACATCCCTTAATCCTACAATACCTAAACTTAACAACTACCTTACTAACTATTAATAAGAAGTAATTAGTTTATTGAGGCAAAAGTTGCAGTTAATAGTTACTTAATAGTGAGAATTGGACCCTAAACATATTTGTTACTTGAAATAAAATAAATGTAAAAAAACTTAAATTAAATAATATATAAAAAAATCTTTAACTTATTTACTTATTACTTTTTATTTCAGCTGTAGTTGCCAAAGCAACTCTTCTCATTTTCATTTAGTTTACTAAAATTAAGAATGAATTAATCTATATAGACATATAATAAAAGAAAATACAAAAATGACAACAAACACACTAAATGACTGAAACTTTAAAGTGAAATCACAACAAAAATAAAGAATAATTAACTGAAATAGTTTCTTAATGATACTAAAATAACACTGCATTACAGCTAATATTGCATTCATTTATTTCAGTTGTCAGGCTGATTCTGCCATAGCAGTCTTTAACAGTATGAATCTAAAAACATTGTATTTTAAGCTAACGAATCTTGTTAGATGGTGATGATTACATGCTAACATCAGAGACACAATGCTGTGATGCTGAATGTCCAACGCTGGCGTAGTTTCTTAATCATCAGTGAAGCACTGACTTACAGAGAAGGATGTAGACTTGATTTAACCCAACAAGTGTTTATCATGATAAAATCTTGCTGCGTTTCAAGCCGTTGTACAGCATGTAGATGAGTGCAGATACACATAAACCTGTATGCTATATTAATACCCAATGCACTTCATTATTTGTGGAACTATATAAGCAACAAGCCACTCAAGGTTTCAGTGGAAAGACTCCTTACACAGCAGTGTTTTGATAGCAGCTGATTCAGTGGCACAATATTGAACGTATATGATCCTTCATGATGAGTCTCTCTCTGTATTTGTCGTTCTGAAGGAGACACTCATGTGGTGAAGCTCTACTTGAAATCCAGGGAAACGGGGCAGAAATTCGCCAGTGTGGATTTCACCTTCTACAACTGCAGCATCCACAGATCGTGAGTCCATTCTTCCTCTCGCTCTTTATCTCTGCTCTTCTCGTTTTACCCACTTGGGGGGTGGGGGGGGTGGGGTCATATTTCTGTTGCCGTGGCAACCGGTGGCGCGTTGATTGACAGTTATTCTCTTGAAAACAGACTGTGGTTACAATCCTACAGATAGTGGGACCCCCAGCTGAACATCTCAATGAATACACTGCACTGACCGTGTGTGTGTGTGTGTGTGTGTGGGTGCGCGCTTCTAAGATGCTCCAGATGGGTTCAGACTCTTTTGGGAGGTCTGTGTAGTGTCTTATTGCAGGACAGATGAGCCAAAGCTGTCTCCAGAGATATAGCACACACACACACACACACACACACACACACACACACACACACACACACACACACACACACACACACACACACACACACACACACACACCTCTCAGAGTAACAGCATCTCAGATACACAATACCTTCCCTTACACACACACACACACACACACACACACACACACACACACACACACACACACACACACACTATCAGCAGAGCTTTAAAACTAGGTCACACGGCTCTTCCCTGATAAGACCAGCCTGTGCTCTTGAAAAGTACACAGTACATATGAGTATTATCATAATTGGATAATGCTTCTTTATTCAATATGTCCACATCTCGAAAAGCACAACAGCCATTAGAGGGTTTTATTTTCGATAATAAAGTGTTTTTATGGACATTGTAGAGGGTTTGTGTAGGTGATGATAAATAAAGCAATAGGAAGTGTGTAAATTTCACAAAACCTGTCGAGATCATTTCCAGGTCATATTTCACCTCCAAATCAGAAGAAAGAAGGAAGGAATTTATTTTGTCAAAAGAAAATACAGCCTATTTATTCCATAGCAGTTGAAACAATACATTTTGCCCTCTCAAATATTATAATTTAGTATCACAAAAAAAACAACATACTGCCTTTTCTATAGAAAGTGATATTTATAATTATAGATATTATATAATATTATATTATTTATATATATATATATATATATATATATATATATATAGAGATATAGATATATATATATATATATAGATATATATATAGAGATATATATATATAGATATACAGTGAGGAAAATAAGTATTTGAACACCCTGCTATTTTGCAAGTTCTCCCACTTAGAAATCATGGAGGGGTCTGAAATTGTCATCGTAGGTGCATGTCCACTGTGAGAGACATAATCTAAAAAAAAAAATCCAGAAATCACAATGTATGATTTTTTAACTATTTATTTGTATGATACAGCTGCAAATAAGTATTTGAACACCTGAGAAAATCAAAGTTAATATTTGGTACAGTAGCCTTTGTTTGCAATTACAGAGGTCAAAGTTTCCTGTAGTTTTTCACCAGGTTTGCACACACTGCAGGAGGGATTTTGGCCCACTCCTCCACACAGATCTTCTCTAGATCAGTCAGGTTTCTGGGCTGTCGCTGAGAAACACGGAGTTTGAGCTCCCTCCAAAGATTCTCTATTGGGTTTAGGTCTGGAGACTGGCTAGGCCACGCCAGAACCTTGATATGCTTCTTACAGAGCCACTTCTTGGTTATCCTGTCTGTGTGCTTCGGGTCATTGTCATGTTGGAAGACCCAGCCTCGACCCATCTTCAATGCTCTAACTGAGGGAAGGAGGTTGTTCCCCAAAATCTCGCAATACATGGCCCCGGTCATCCTCTCCTTAATACAGTGCAGTCGCCCTGTCCCATGTGCAGAAAAACACCCCCAAAGCATGATGCTACCACCCCCATGCTTCACAGTAGGGATGGTGTTCTTGGGATGGTACTCATCATTCTTCTTCCTCCAAACACGGTTAGTGGAATTATGACCAAAAAGTTCTATTTTGGTCTCATCTGACCACATGACTTTCTCCCATGACTCCTCTGGATCATCCAAATGGTCATTGGCAAACTTAAGACGGGCCTTGACATGTGCTGGTTTAAGCAGGGGAACCTTCCGTGCCATGCATGATTTCAAACCATGACGTCTTAGTGTATTACCAACAGTAACCTTGGAAACGGTGGTCCCAGCTCTTTTCAGGTCATTGACCAGCTCCTCCCGTGTAGTTCTGGGCTGATTTCTCACCTTTCTTAGGATCATTGAGACCCCACGAGGTGAGATCTTGCATGGAGCCCCAGTCCGAGGGAGATTGACAGTCGTGTTTAGCTTCTTCCATTTTCTAATGATTGCTCCAACAGTGGACCTTTTTTCACCAAGCTGCTTGGCAATTTCCCCGTAGCCCTTTCCAGCCTTGTGGAGGTGTACAATTTTGTCTCTAGTGTCTTTGGACAGCTCTTTGGTCTTGGCCATGTTAGTAGTTGGATTCTTACTGATTGTATGGGGTGGACAAGTGTCTTTATGCAGTTAACGACCTCAAACAGGTGCATCTAATTTAGGATAATAAATGGAGTGGAGGTGGACATTTTAAAGGCAGACTAACAGGTCTTTGAGGGTCAGAATTCTAGCTGATAGACAGGTGTTCAAATACTTATTTGCAGCTGTATCATACAAATAAATAGTTAAAAAATCATATATTGTGATTTCTGGATTTTTTTTTTTTTAGATTATGTCTCTCACAGTGGACATGCACCTACGATGACAATTTCAGACCCCTCCATGATTTCCAAGTGGGAGAACTTGCAAAATAGCAGGGTGTTCAAATACTTATTTTCCTCACTGTATATAGATATATAGATATATATAAACATTTTTATATGGTTTATTATTATTATTATGATTATTGAAAATATGATTTATATTTTATGTTAAGCAAAAATCATTGTATTACTATGACAGTCATTTAAAAATCATTATTGGTTTATATATATATATATATATATATATATATATATATATATATATATATATATATATATATATATATATATATATATATATATATATATTGGTGTATTGGTATTGGTATATATATATATAATTACATACTTTCTTTCTTGCCAATAAAACTAATTAGACAATAAATAAAATAATTATACAAAACTCAAAAGTTAAATGTTGTATTATGATGATGAAAATTTTGAAGTGCTTAACTGTTATGAAAATAATCTAATTGCAAAACATGTAAATGGTTTCAAAAATAATGTTCTTTATGCAAAATACAGTTTCTCATCTCTCTTGTTTTTGAGGAGAAATATGACCTGGACGTTTCTGTGAGATTCACCCAAATGCAGTGTGTGTGTGTGTGTGTGTGTGTGTGATGAGGCTCTGAGGCGTTCGGCTTCAGAACAGCCCTGCATCTTACTGTGAGAGGAGGAATTGAGTGTTCGGTGTGTGTGTGTGTGTGTGTGTGTGTGTGTGTGTGTGTGCGCGGGGGTTTATGTTGATCAGCGACCCGTCGGTGGGGGAAGAGAGCTCAGCGTGAGGGGCTTAAACCCGGAGACACCCTGAAACCCCCCCACTCCAGACGGCACGCGGATTAAACCCTCCCTCGGGATTGGTGCAGGGGTCAGGAGGAAAAATAGGGGCACATTTATTATCTTCTTACCACTTATTTTAAGAAATCTCTGCTTTAAGTGAACCAGTTTAAATTGAACACGTTGTGATAATGGATTGGTTGAAACATTGATGTAAAAGAATTACAGATTGGAAGCGAATGGTCAGGATAGACGGCAAATGAAATGAAATGAGTTGAATGAAAATGAAACTGATGGATGGACGTACACATGTTGAACTGTTCTGAGGCTCTGAGTCATGTCTAATTTTCACAACCTATTAGTTCTGGAGCTTTTATAAAATTATCCAGTGGAAATGTTTTGGAAAGGCATAATTTTAGTGTTCCTGTGGTTGAACGATCAATGTGACTGCAATAATATTTGAAGACTTCAGTTTAAAAGAAGCCACATTATGCCCTTTTCAAATTCTTGATTTTCTACTAGAACAGGTTTTCCTGCTTGAATGTTGATTATTTCCTCATATTCTCCATTGTTGCGGCTCCTCTCTTCCCAGTCTGTCAGTAACGCTCTGTTTACTTCCTGTCTCTGTGAAGCCCCTCCTCCTGAAAGCACACTGTGCTCTGATTGGTCGGCTGGATCAGTGTGTTGTGATTGGTCAACCGCTTCGAGTGTGTTTGGGAAATGTCCCGCTCTTCCCATAACCGCCAGTTTAACACACTCCTAACTAACTCAACCAGGCCCCGCCCTTTTATTCTGCGTATGAATTATTATAATGAGGAATATTGTGACGTGTTCGTTCCCGGAAGAATCTCAAGACTACAATGCAGGCGTTTCAGAAACACTGACACTGATATAGAGAAGAACTGGAGCTTTTTAATGCTCAAACATCAACATTACACACTAAAGAGAGATGAACAAAAGCATAATAGATCCTCATTACTCATTACACCGTAATCTAAGCCACTCTACAGTAAAGTATGTTGATCATGCACATCTGTCCCTTAAGGACTATTTTATTCGTCTGTCCTGACTGAAGAATACTGCACCGTGACATTTAAAGATATTCAGTCTTTACAGTCTTTATGTCTGTGTGTTCTTGCATATCTCAGACATGTTGTGTTTTCACCTGCATCCGTTTGTTCTCCATCACGGCCACCCTCTCGATTTATTCACGCTGATTAGCAGATTATGTGTCTCTGGAGATGCAGCATTAACAAACTGACAAATGGCGTCTCGATGGGGGATCATTACCTACACAAACACACACACTCAGCCACATGTGCTTGTGTTTCCCCACGGGACTCAGAGTCAGAGACACAACAATTATACACCACAATCCTTTAGCGCTTTTGCTTAAAACATTCACAATGTGCTATTGCTGAACGATTTAGATTCTTAAAGAAATTATTTTTTTGTTAACCGATAATATCTCTCTCTCTCTCTCTCTCTCTCTCTCTCTCTCTCTCTCTCTCTCTCAATTCAATTCAATTCAATTCAATTCAATTCAAAGGGGCTTTATTTGCATGAAAGTTTTTGAAACAATGTTGCCAAAGCATATACAAAATATACAAATAAAATATATACGTAATATATACAAACATAATAAAACAGTTATATGAACAATAAAAAAATTAAAAAAATAAAAAATATAGTAATGTTCTTATATAGTAATAACTTTACTATATATAAGTTATGAAACTTAACTCAATGTTTGGATATATTTGTGTGTCGGTCACTCACTGCCCCTCAGGTTGTGGCATGTTTGTACATATTGGGCAGCAAGTTTAATTTAGAAATTTCATTCAGGTCTTTGAAGTTTGGGATTATATGGTTAAATTTGTTAAAGTAAAGGTTCTATCGTTCAAAGAAGCCCCAAGAAGGTTGTGGTTTAAAAATATACATTCTGACATAAACACTCAGTCAGCTACACTGTTTACTTCTGAATATTATAGTTTGGTTCCAGAATGTGATAAATCCATTTTGATTAATTTTAGTAAAAATGTGTTTTCTTTGCCACTTTCTCTCTCTCTCTCTCTCTCTCTCTCTCTCTCTCTCTCTCTCTCTCTCTCTCTCTCTCTCTCTCTCTCTCTCTCTCTCTCTATATATATATATATATATATATATATATATATATATATATATATATATATATATATATATATATATATATATATATGTATATATATATATGTATATGTATATGTGTGTGTATATATATATATATATGTATGTGTGTGTGCATACTTTCATAAGTGTATATATGCTGCTCTCTTTAAGATACCAGATTTCATTAAGCAGTCATTTCTCAACTGTGATTGGACAGCTGCTCTTAACGCTGCAGCTGATTGGTCAATTCGACCCAGTGCTTGAAACCATTCTGAGGTCAGAGCTCTTTGTCCTGAAGCATCAATTAATGTCACAGAGTGAACAAATTGCTGGACTTAATACTGAATAATTGAAACAAATGACTTGCAGAATTGCAGTCAGAAGCCTCAGATGGTTTGAGTGAGAGTCAGCTGAGAGACGCTTCAATCTGATTAAAAATGAGCCGTTTTCACTAACGTGTGTGTGTGTGTATTTTAAGTTGCCATCTACATGTAGTGATTCTCATAGTTAGTAAGCTCCAGCTGCGTATGAAGGCAGTGCACTGTTTTTTTGTCTTTCTCTCTCTCTCTCTCTCTCTTTTCTTATCTACTCTTGTCAAGTTTTAATGGGAAATCCTCGTCACTTTGATCGCTCTCTCTCTCTCTTTTTATGTCATCACTTTCTTTCTTAAACCGGAGACACCTAATAAAGTGGATCTTTGTGAGGGAATGAGAGATTATTTCACACAGTTTCATGTGCAGAATGAGAGCATGCGAGGTCAAAGCGCAAGGACACACACAGAGCGCTGTAGAGTGTGTTTTAACTCTGTGTGTGTGTCTGTTCTCTTGCAGGTGCTTGTCCTGTGTGAACGGCTCGTTCCCGTGTCACTGGTGTAAATACAGACATCTGTGCACGCAGAACGCCAACGACTGCTCCTTCCAGGAGGGACGGGTGAACATGTCAGAGGTGAGAGGCGCATCACTTCCTAATAGGGCTGAACGATATGGACAAAATTTCATATCTCGATTTTCATGCCAGATATCTCGATATCGATACGATACGATATGACTACGTAAGTACTAAAAAAACAATACATTTAGAGTTTGTAAAATACACACTGATGTCTATGGAAGAGGTAATAATAATCCTTTCCATTATAATTCGACACGTTTTATTCATATCAGATACACATTGTGTAAGTAACTTCAATGTTTACTCTATTCTATTCCCAGTTCACCAGCCACTTACTTTTAAGTATTTCGGGAGAAGTGGATGAATTCACGTGTTGTAAATCCAACAGATCCGATTCTCTGAACTGCGTCTGCGGCACAAACTAACACGGCGGCGCCCATCGCGCATACAGCTCAACTAACGCGATCGTTATAAAGGTGTTTAAACAACAATATACTTCCACTTGCATGTATTTGACAATCGGAATATCAGATATTTCATGCCATAGCTAACACATTTGTTAATATTCTGAATAAAAAAGGAAAAATGACATAAAAGCAGATCATCATTCATTCAGCGCTGTTGCTGCTGCGGTGTGTCACGTGACAAGCAATGACGCGTCACCATGGAAACGCCGCCCCCCCTCAATATAGTTCCCACGTCCCTGGTAGTGTGCGCGCGCTAGCTTTAGCGGTGCATTCAAGGGCACTCGTAAAACTGATGTTTGTTATGACTCCCAGAGTTGTATTGCAGGGCGAGCGCGGAGAGGGGAAATCTATATCGTTGATATCGTTGCTTTTTTCGATAGTAATATCTTGAAAGTTCATATCTAGATATAGATACGATAACGATATATCGTTCAGCCCTACTTCCTAATATTACTGATCTTTACAAGGGTTGGGTAGAGGTTGAATTTTAGCGATTCCGATTTGATTCTGCTTATCGATTACTATTTTCGATTCCAATAAGGTAAAAAAAAAAACTAAAAAAAACTTGCATATCATTCACATTTAGTCTTATTGCAAAACATTTAATTGTAGCTGAACATCATGAACAAAAATCAACAGGCTAAAGAACATTTACGTAAGGAACATTTGCCTGTGGTTTAAAATTACCATAGAAAAGCAATTAGCCTAACTAATAAACATTTCAAGCATTATTAAAGACAAGTAAACACTTGACAAATAGACGCAACTGAACAAAGATACGATTGAAATAAACAGTGCTTTAAGATTTTCAGGTACAGACACTGGAATCAAATGTAAAATAACACTGCACTTTATAAATAAAATGTACATTACAAATATAGTTACAAAAGTTATTCAGTCAAGAACACGTGATTTTTCTCTATCTTTTGTTGTTTGATTAGTGTTATTATAGAGACGGCAGCAGGAATATTAGGCTACTGTCACTTTAAGAGCTGCACGGATCCAATATACAGCGCTCGAGTCTTAAAGTCATATATTGAAATGCTCACAAAGGAACTGATAAGAGGAATCGCAATTTTAATTTTATAACAAGCATCCGATTCCTGACCTCATGTGTTCGATTTTCAATTCCCAACCCCTACTCATTACTGTTCAAAAGTTTGTGGTCGGTAAGAGTTTTTAAAGAAGTCTCTTCCGCTCACGATGCATAAAATCAAGCCCCGCCCATTTCCCCTCATTAAATATCCAGTTTCAGTTGTAAATGCATCACACTACAAGTGTTGCACAGTGCAAGTATAATGGGTTGCAAACTGCATTTCACATTGAGTTTAAACATCAAATATGTCCTGATTGACTGAGATGTCATTGATTTGTTCTCGCTTTCACGGAGTTGACACTGGAAACCTGATGAATCCCGGCTGGTTAGGACACTATTCGGCGTGTTTATCTCCTCCTCCTCCTCCTGCGTGTCCATCCTCAGATTTTCACTCATGAGAAACTCGATCTGTTACTGAACCGAGCGAGATAAGACGAGAGAGTCCGGTCATCGTGTCGACGGAGCCGCTCCCTCATTGGCTGATGCGAGTCCGTTGGGAATCTCCCATGATTCAGTGTTTTAAAAGCCTGCATGCACTGGTTTCCTCTAATAGACTCCAGATGTGTGCGAGGGAGAAAGTGTGAGTGAAGCGAGGGGAGGGAGAAAGTTCTGGCACTAAGGTGGGAGATTACATTATAGATGTGACGCCATGTACTTCACAAACGCTGTAGCGGAGAGTGAGCCAGCTTTCAGGAGCAGGGAAGAGCCGTAATGAGGAGAGGTGGAGAATAAAGCGAGGGCTCGGGAAGGAAAGGCGTTGGCGTGTGGAACCGGCTCTGTGTCTGCCAGCTGGACGGCAGTCGCGCTGCTCTAGCGTGTAGTTTTCTTTTTCTTTTTTAGTGTTATTGTACTTTCTCTCGTAGCACACACACACACACACACACACGTCTAATGAGGTTCTAGAAGGTTCTACAGTCTCTCAGAACCCAGATGACAGATTCCAGCCATTAAAGAGGTTATATTATACCCTTTTACAAAGTCTTGATGTTGTTTCAGGCTCTACTAGAACAGGTTTTCCCGCTTGAATGTTGATTATTCTCCTCATATCCTCCATTGTTGTGGCTCCTCTCTTCCCAGTCTGTCAGTAACGCTCTGTTTACTTCCTGTCTCTATGAAGCCCCTCCTCCTGAAAGCACACTGTGTTCTGATTGGTCGGCTGGAGAAATAGTTTTCTTCCGGGAACGAACACATCACAATATTCCTCATTATAATAATTCATATGCAGAATAAAGGGGCGGGGCCTGGTTGAGTTAGTTAGTAGTGTGTTAAACTGGTGGTTATGGTAAGAGGCGGGACATTTCCCAAACACACTCGAAGCGCTCGACCAATCACAACACACTGTCAATGTCACATGATCCTTTCATTATAATAGGCTAATTAAGTGATTTTATTCACCTTCCAAAGCCAAGTTTGACTCCTCACATGTTTTGCACTGAACTTTGCACACGCATTTGTGTCTCCTGCACTTTGTTGTAGTTTGATACTCATTGTTTTGAGCAGAACGTTTGTTCATCGTTTGAGTAAAAGTGAAAGCAAGAATATTTCAGCGGAGGCTTTGAGTCGGAAAGGATTTGAATCAGTGTGCGCTTCATTTTTAACACATGATTTGCTTTTACGGTGTCTGTTCCTTCACTTTTCCTGTCATGTCGTGCTGGTATTCCTCGTGTGGGATTCTTTCCTATCTTCCGAACCTCTTTTCTTGGGAGCGAGCGAACAACTAGACGACAAGTGACAGCTGGTTTAACTCGAGACGATAGAAGTGAACATTCAGGAGTTTATCACATACATGCAGTGAAACCTGGCAGTCGTCATGACTACAGCACTAATTACATTCCAGAGAGACCTTGAAAACAGGTCACATGGCCTTTGATGTCACCCCTGACCCCATTACCCACAATTCTCTGCTCCAGTCCTACCGTTTTCATCTTTGCTCGCCCATTTTTTTCTCTCTGCTCTGCTCCTTTCTTCTCTGTTCATATCCGGCACCCTGTTTTATCCCCCCCGCTCTCTCTCTCTCTCTCTCTCTCTCTCTCTCTCTCTCTCTTTCTCTCTCTCTCTCTCTCTCTCTCTCTCTCTGTGTCTATGTAATATTCATCGCTGGGATGCATTGGGCAGCTGAAGTACAGATCTAATCCACTTTGAATAATTAAACCAGAGGAGGAGAAGAGAGAGAGAGAGAAGGAGGTGCAGAGAAATGACTTTATCAGACTGATTACTTCCTCTCTTGTCTTCCCTCTCACTCTCTTTGTTCTTGGCGGCCAGCACACATTCTCTCACGCGTTCCCCTCCCTCCTCCGCTTTCATATTCATATGCACCACTTCTTATTTTAGCGTGTCGTCTCACGTCAGCCGCTGAGCTGCTGTCTACCTAGACTGCATGTTCAGGCCTTGTTGGCGCTCCGATGCGGAGACTGTTCCAGGAGATATGCGGCAGCTCCTGCTGTCTTGTAAGATAACTCGTTTTGGGCGAATCACATTGTATCCTTCACAGAAAACACTGTTCCAGAATGCATTGTGGTGAATCACGAATCACGCTGCATTCAAGTGCGAATGATCATATTCATGAGGTGTGCACTCGAATAACGCCAGCGTCACAATTACCGGTGGGAAATCTGTCGGGATTTGGAGTTGAACGAAATCTGTGTCGAGTGAATCCTGGCTCATGGAAAGTCTGTGGCATCAGTGTTATTTTAGCGGTATTTATATGCTATTTTAGTATAAGCTTGTATATTAATATTTTCAATTTTCAGTTAAGTTTTGTTAGCTTTTAATTTTTTTGGTGCATTTCTATTAGTATTAGTTTTTTAAATATTTCTATTTATTTTAATTATTTTTTATTTCAGTTTTAGTTTTATTACTTATTTATATTTTAAATTAGCTTGTATTTTTAGATTTTCAATTTTCATTTTATTTTAAGTTTTAGTCAATTTGTTTGTGCATTTGTCATTTTTAGTAGTATTAGTTTTTTATATTTCTATTTAGTTACATTTTTATTTCAGTTTTAGTTTTATTTATAAATATTCTAAATTAGCTTGTATTTTTATATTTAAATTTTTTGTTTTATTTTAAGCTTTAGTAATTTTGTTTTGTGCATTTGTCATTTTTATTAGTATAAGTTTTTATATTTCTATTTAGTTTAATTTTTATTTCAGTTTTAGTTTTATTTATTAATATTCTAAATTAGCTTGTATTTTTATTCTATTTTGTTTTGTGTATATTAGTTTTAGTTTATACAACTAAATTAAATATTTCTATTTAGCTTTAATTTATTTATTTTGGCTTTATAAATATTTTAAATCAGTCATTTGTATTTTTATGTTTTTAATATTCATTTTAGTTTGTTTTAGTCATTTTCTCTTGAGCATTTGTCATTTTTATTAGTTTTAGTTCTTTAAATATTTCTATTTCTATTTAATTCATTTTTATTTTAGTTTTAGAACTTTTAGATGCCAAGGATGCAGTATTTCTATAAAAAAAATGATATGTTCTTTAAGTATAAGTTTTCCATCTAATATTAATTTTGTATTTTATTTCAGGTTTATTTCAGTTACTGATGATTTTAATAGCTTTAGTTTTAGTAAACATTAACAAAACTGATTAGTATTGATCAAATAAATAAGGTTAATTGTTCATTTCGATGGTACAATTAATTTATTCAAGTATTCTATACAGTTGTTGAAGAATAGCTATGAATTTGACAGAAAATACTACTAATTTGTTTGAATTTTGCAACGATAGGACCATTTTCTGTGCCAGTGCAAGAATATTAAAATACTCAGAGCAATAGTTACACACTCTCTTTGCTGTTTAAAAAGCGTATTTTCTTTGTCAATTATTGAGAAAGAGAGACTGCTAATTGCATCTCGCGTTTTCACTGACCAAACTCACATTTCCAAACTTGTAAGCAGGAATTTCCCAAGAGAAGGCAGTAAAATTCATCCAAGATTAGCAGACTGAGCCTAGAGGAATGTTGGCTTTCTTTGTTTAATATGAAAAAGTAATTTAATTTTTCCCAGTCAATGTGCATGTGTGCGCTTTAGATGATCAAGTTATTAGCTGAGTAACATGCTAACGACAGACTCGTGTTCTTCATACGTGTTCTGTCAGGATGCGTGAGCGGTAGGGTGCCGTCTGACGACCAGCATCACAGAGAGAGTGTAGATGGGTAATCATACAGAAGAGCTCTGACATCTAAACGTCGTTTGCTTTCCATTCAATTTAACACAGAAATATTTAAATGAGGCCATTTAATTTAAATAAATTGATTTTAAACATTTAAATGAGTTCAGCACACTGACTTGAGAATGATCAGTGGGTTTCTGATGGCCTTCTTGAAGTCGTATTACGGCTCATTTTCCTTTATTGCGGGAGGCAGTTGTGAAAGTGGATTTTATGGAGCTTGAGCTTCGGGCCGCTGGAAAGATGTGAGTGTGTGGTGTTTCTCTGCTCTGCTTACTGGAACAAATATTAATGTTTTACGGTGGGAGATATGATAATTAAGGAGCAGATATGGAACTGTTAAAGGAAAACCAATTATCTTTGAACAGCTTTTGCTGCTGTATTAATAACTGTGTTTGTGTGTGTGCATTACTGTTCAAAAGTTTGAGATTGGAAAGATTTTTAATGTTTTCAGAGAAGTCTCTTCTGCTCACCAAGGCTGCATTTATTTAATCAGAAATATAGTAAAAACAGTAATATTGTGAAATATTATTACAAATTAAAATACAGTAACTGTTTCTATTTTAATATATTGTAATGTAATTTATTCCTGTGATCAAAGCTGAATTTTCAGCATCATTACTCCAGTCTTCAGTGTCACATGATCCTTCAGAAATCACTCTAATTGATGATTTGCTGCTCAAGAAACATTTATGATTATTATCAGTGTTGAAACAGTTTTGCTGCTTCAGATTTCTGCTGGTGACTTGAGAAAATGTACCGGCCATAAATATTTTTCATGAAACTGTTTTTGCAAAAAAAGCCAGTAATGACAGCAACATTTTAGATACCAATGAACATTCACAATTCTCTATTTCAATTTGAAGACCACAGCTAAAACTTCTAAGCTAACTAATATAAATTCTGTTTGATTCACATTAAAAACAGGAATATTAGGCTGCTGTCACTTTAAGAGCAAATGCACAGATCTAATTTACTGATACACATGAATTAACTGTCTCAACTGTTTATGTTCAGTTAAACGACTATGTTAATTAGTATACTCACTATGTTTTGACATAATTTTGTGTGAATTTGAACACTCGAGTGCAAGACGACGTGAAAGAGAGCTCAGTGTTCTTCCCACACAGCGTGCGACTAACGAGAGGAGCTCCTTTCACATGTTCTTGTGCTTGAATATGAATATGAAGGAAATGATAGTGGATCCAAAAAGATTAGGTGATCACAGCCCAGTTATCATTCATGATAATATCATTGAGCAGGTGGAAACCTGTAAGTATCTAGGTTTGGTCATTGATTGTTTATTTTCTTGGAAAGCCCACATTGATTATCTTAGTTAAAAATTCCAGCATTTTTAAGAAGACTGATCCAGCGCAATTGACTTTGTACACCGACGCATGTATCATTCCTATTTTGCACCCAACGCACAGCGGACTTTTCCCTCCACAGACGCACGTCCGTAAATTAGGGAATGAACTTGCGCTCCCGGGAGCGGTTCAGCACAAAGAGGAGGCGTGTTCCGGCGCAAACGTTCCCTGGTGCTATTTTGCAGGTTTAGAAAACAATTCCGCCACTGACCAGGAGAAACCTCGTCTAAAGTCAGTGGTGCGTTATTCATATGCTATTTTAAGGGCGCATGCTTGGCCATAATGTAGCGTGAGCGCAACGCACATACACTTTGCTTCTCTCATTGACACAGTTTTAATTTTTAGAAAATCATACATTATTACAAGGAAAAATATTCCACACGAGGGAAATCATTGTTGTGTCCATGAAGATGTGAAAAAATAGGCATAAATCTAGCTTACACATTTACCCAAATTATTATACGCAGCTAATTTGGGTGTGTTTCTCCATCCCCAATGTCACTTCTCTGTGTTTTACGGCCCTGACGAGAACGTCGGTCTCCTCGGCTGTGAAACGCTCCTGGCAAATCCGCCGTTATAATAGCAATCCGCCATAAAACAAGCGCGCCTGCTCTTAAAGGGAATGTGAGATGTCGCTCTGATTGGTTTATTTCACGTAACGCCCAAACCACACCTATGAATAATGAAGATACTTCAGACCAACACATTTTAGATTTGCGCAAGAGTGATTTATCCCGCCGGTATAATAGCAACAGCGCCCGAGATCCGCCCAACAAAGTTACTTGATACTTGCATTTCAGATCGTTAAAATAGGGCCCTTAGGCTGTTTGGTGTAAATCAGAGAATTATGCAATTATTTCATAATGCCGTTTTAGGAAGTCTTTTAAATTATGGGATGCAAGCTTGGTATGGCAATCTTTCGGTCCAGTTAAAATCACAGCTTGCACGTCTTGTTAAAACTGCAGTGAAAGTTATGGGTGTAAGAGAGTACACATCACTTCAGTCAGTTTATGAATCGTTGGTTTTTACGAATGCACAGATAATAGTGAGTGATTCAAGCCGTGTTTTATTTCCAATGAATCAGCTTCTGCCGTCAGGGAGACAGTATAGAGTCCCGCTTTGTAAGAGGAACCATTACAAAAAAATAATTTATTCCTGTATCTGTTAATATGTTGAATAGCAAGATGTAGTCATTGTTATGATTTTTTTTTTTTTCTTCTCCTTCTTTCTTTTTGGTTGTGTGTGTGTGTATGTTGTGTACTACTGCAGCTTTGAGCCCAAGACAAATTTCCTGAAAAAGGACAATAAAGAATACTAACTAACTAATATTTAAATTGTCAAGGCTTAAACTTTCGTGCTGATGCAGCGCTGTCCCATCAACCATCCCGAGTGACGCTTGTTCACATTCATGCATTGTTAGACTTCATAATAATGTCACCGGACAACTGGCGAGTGACACCTTTTCATATACTTTATATATATATATACTTTTCATATAATTTTTGGCACATGGCGGTTGTTAATTTTAGGCCCTAATGAAGAATGTTGCTTTTGATTAATTTAATGCATCCTTGCTGAACACAAATATTCATTTATTTCAAAACGAAACCTTACTGATCTCAAACATTTGAAAGTAACACCTGAAAGTCATTGGACATTCGAGCTCAAGGTTTGCTGGTTCTGCAGAACTTCTTCAAAAGTATTTAGGGTTTCTCCAAATTATGGTGAACAGCAAACATCCTTCCTGTGCCTCAAACATCTCGTTCCTCATTTCCATCTGTGAATTACAGGAGTGGGTGGCTGACCGGCTGCTCTGTGGTCAGTCTTTATGCTAAATAAGCACAAGAACCGAAACCAGTTACCAAAAATACCGTCAGCTTACTGATGAAATCGGGAACATCAGGAGAGTTTCCTCTGGTTTGAGGAAGAATCTGGTCACTGGAGGATCCAGAGATTTCCTGCTCTTAGTCTGATCCTCTTCATCTCTGAGACTCATGAGTGCTCCTGAACGCCGCGCTGCTTTAAAAGCTTCATTTATCAAAGAGAGCTTATGAGATCTTATTCTCTACTTCCTCTGCTCTCTCTCTCTCTCTCTCCGTTCTCCGTTCTCCTTCCCCTAACACTGTTCTCATGGTGTTCATCCATAATTAGAGCTGTTCTCTGTCTGTGGAGTGTCTTCTGTCCTCTCGTTTCTCTTTGCGCTTGTTGACGTGCGGCGTTACTGATTGAATCATCACATGCGGTTTGTAAAGTACTGTTCAAAAGTTTGGGGTCAGTATGATTTCAACTTTAACTTTTATTCAGTAAGGACATATTAAATCGATCAGTAAAGTGACCGTAAAGACATTTAGAACATCTAGAATGCTAGAATTAGGGCTGTCACTTTTGTGAAAAAATCCTGTTCGATTTTTGAGACATAAATGTTCATTGAATTGACTGTAAAATCGTTTTTCCATGTCTAAAGACGTTTCCATTTTAAACGCCAAATATAGGCAGATCCACGGACAACTAACAGGCATTAGGACGAACGTAAAGAGGGCGCTTGAGATACGCACAAGTCAGCAATACTTCTGATGATTTATTGGCGTGAAGTTTTGTGCACGATGACAAACAGGAGTGCAATATTCTCGAAAAACAATAAGTAGAGTGGACTGCCATAACATCACTGAACAACATCACTGCAGGCTTCAGCATGGCTGCGTTTACCATTAGAAATGTCAAACGAATTTCACCTACGTAGGCGATTGTAGCCCGAATCTGTGTCTGTATGCATGAGACTGTCTGAATACCGGCAGAATTCTCGTTTGTAGTAAAAAGAGACACATTATGCAGAGGTATAATTTGCTGTTATGTGTGTGTGTGTCAGAGCCTGCAGTCGCTGTGTGACGCGCGTTCGCTGCGAGCGTATCGTGACGAGCTGGACGCGCTCCGAGAGAAGACCATTAAAATCGATTCCCTATTTTCGTTTTCGAAACTTGTGTTGGTTGGTCTGATCGATTGTGCAATCGATTTTCGAACGTAGAGTGACAGCCCTAGCTAGAATTAACGGTTACACTTTATTTTAAGGTGTCATTGTTACAGTGTAATTATATATTTAAGTACTGAGTAATATTAATTAACTACATGCACTTACTATGGGGTTAGGGTAGGATTAGGATTTGGTTAAGGGGTTCCTTGTATGTAATTATTCATAATTTACTGTTATTACTATGGTAAGTACATGTAACATATGTAACAAGGACACTGTAAAAAAATGAACTTATCACAGTTTCCACTAAAATATGAAACACTGTGTTTTAAGTGACATTAAAGACATTTAGAATGTTCTAGAACGTTAGATTTGACTCAAAATGAAAGTATCATGGTTTCCACTAAAATATTAAACTGTTTTCAACACTGATAATAATCATAAACGTTTCTTGAGCAGCAAATCATCATATTAGAGTGATTTCTGAAGGATCATGTGACACTGAAGACTGGAGTAATGATGCTGAAAATGCAGCTTTGATCACAGGAATAAATTACACTTTACTATATACTGTATTCACATTGAAAACAGCTATTTAAGATTGCAATAATATTTCACAATATTGCCATTTTTACTATATTTTTCAGCCTTGATGAGCAGAAGAGACTCAAAATTAGATGTTTTGAACAGAAGTTGTGTGGGATCGCCTGGTTTGACTCATGTTTTATTCCTCAAGTGTCCACACACACACACACACACACACACACACACACACAGAGCAGTGAGGTATTCTGGGACGTTCTCCAGATAAGCGTCCAGCTTGTTTCTCCTCCAGGTCTTTGCGTGACGTTCCTCCATATGTTCCCCATCAGGCTTGTTTAACCAAATGTCAAACATGTCCTCTGGTGTGTGTGACTGATGCTCGATGTCCTTCCTGTGTTTTGTTGTTTTAATAAGAATGATTTCCCTGTTTGAGTCGGCTGATAACAACATGTTTCCGTCTCTCTTTTACAGGATTGTCCTCAGATTCTTCCGTCCACACAGATCTACGTTCCCGTCGGCGTCCCGAAGCCGATCACGCTGTCGGCCCGAAACCTTCCTCAGCCTCAGTCGGGCCAGAGGAACTACGAGTGTGTCTTCCACATCCAGGGCGAAACACACAGCGTGACGGCGCTGCGCTTCAACAGCTCCAGCATCCAGTGCCAGAAAACCACCGTGAGTCCAGTCACATTTACTTAGAAAGCGATGTTTACAGCACAGAGTGTTTCAGAGCAGCTTTACAGAGATAACAGGAACATAGTGCAACTAAGTTTGTTTCTAGAAGAAAATAGCGTCATAAGCCCTATTCGCACCGGATTAGTATTATCTGGGGACCTCGTGTGAATTAGAAATAACCCCCCACACACACACACACACACACATCTGAATGATGTGCATTCGCACAGGATCAGCGAAGCCTGTGATTTACTCGAATTTACAGACTTGTCTCCTGGATATGATGTCAATAGGCTATTGCTTGGAAATGTCTTGTTATTATAGGTCTAGCTGTATGAAATATCATAAACAGAAGAATGTTCCTCACCGCATGCTGATATACATGTCATCCATCTCCATCTAATCACTCTTTTTGTTTGTTTTTGCTCTTCTGGTGGTTTTCAGCTTCCTCTTTCTGCGAACTGTATAGTTGTATGGTGTATAGCGATATGACCCAGCTCCCAAAATACTATCAAAACACTCAAACGCAGCCTCCAATCCTTCCCGAAAGATGGATAAAAAAGTGCACGGGAAACAAAAACCTTTAAAAAGTTATAAAAGATCCGCCAAATCACTAGGGCTGTGCCGGTAAACTTGACAACCGCACCACCGCGGTTGTAAAGCGCCACCGCGGTGGCTGAGGAGTACAAAAAAAAATAAAAAAATTTGTATGTGAATGCTGTTTTACATTAATATTATGACACACAAAGCTTTGTTTACAAAATAAATAATAGGTTAGCAATTAAATGTTATATCGCAGGCGCAGCCATGGAAAAGTTTGAATTCATGTCGAATGAGAGAGTTGTGCGTGAGTCCATAAATGTAAACTTTGTCGGCTTTGAATTCTGGTTTGCGATCTTCACCCGATAATCAGCGAATTTAAAAATATTCCATTAGTTATTCCATATAGAAAGTTGAATTGTCTACTTTTAAACAAAACAATTCAAAACGAAAATAAACCGACTAGCATATGTTTATGTATTCCATATAGTGTGCAATTCTCTGCGCGTTCACTGCGAAGATGACGAGTGAGTGAGCACTGAGCATCGTCAACTTCATCTTTGCAGCCCGACACTGACACAAAAAAACTTCCCACTTTATTAATAAACTTTTCAAATGTCTCCTTGCTATATTTGACACGTTCATAATCATTACTTTTGCCGGTTTGTGACAGCTGTTATGTGCGTTATTGACAAGCGTCACCCACATGGACTCGTTAACCGCATCAGCACCAGAACATGGAGATTTTATTTTAGAGAATGATCGCACAACAGACATTAGAACAACCGAATATTCAAAAATCGTGACTCATCCCTGCATGGAATCTCTTTTTTCTTTTCCCATATCTTCACTCGCGTCTCATCCATTTCCAAAGGGGATTATAAACGTTTCTTCCTTTGTTCGCTTTTAGGTCGATTATTTTCGTATTCTTTACTAGGCTAAAGTAGAATAAAAGGCTGTAGGACAGATATAGCCTACATTTTTTACATGTACGTCAAATTCTTTTTAACACAGTTTGTGCTTGTTATTAGACATAGGCTATTATAATTGGTATAGGCGCGTCAAGTTCATTTGTAAAGCGCGTTTCACACGCGCGGGTGATTTTAGTTTGGCTTTCTCTAGCAGCGCGCAAACATAGCTTAAATGTCTTGCCCATGTGGAGATAAAATTCGCTCTTCATACCTTTTACAAGTAGAAAACATGAAGATATCAGAAAAGAGATCGATGGTCTCTTTCCTGCTCGTGTCCCACATCCCTCTCAAAGCGCAGAGCGTTAGGCTATATC
>CM040828.1:2200472-2202972 GCA_022828995.1 Vimba vimba | reverse complement strand
TAGATAATTACACATGTGTACCTGAGCTGAGTATATACACTCTTCTGCTCAAGACTGCGTTTATCTGATCAAAAATACAGTAGAAACACTGAAATATTATTGCAATGTAATATAACCGTTTTCTATGTAAATATATAATAGTGTAATTTATTCCTGTGATCAAAGCTGAATTTCCAGCATCATTACTCCAGTCTTCAGAGTCACATGATCCTTCAGAAATCATGGCTTTACTGTCACTTTTGATCACTTTTATGTGTCTTTGCTGAATAGTTGCTGACTGTGTATGTGTGTGTATACATACATACATACATTACATATATATATATATATGTTATGTATGTATACACACACATACACAGTCAGCAACTATTCAGCACAGACTCTCGTTGTGTTTAATTCATCTCCCTTTATGAGGTTCTATCAGTTTGTCAGAAAACAGGCTGAACGGAGAATAGAAACTAATAGAGCGGCTCTCGTACAGCTGATGACGGCGGCAGGTGTGTGTGTGTGTGTGTGTGTGTGAGGTGCAGCAGTTCTGATGAGAACCAATTAGAGGAGACACCGATAAAAAATGATGATTAATTACAGTGTGGGAGCGACACTGCAGTAATGGATACTACGGTAAAGAAAAATGAAGCAAGAGAGGAAGAGGAGAGAGAGAGACGGTAGCCGGGGGCGTTCAAGAGCAGAAGAGGCTTTTAGAAACTCACTGCACCTGATCGTGTGTGTGTGTGTGTGTGTGTCGGGACAGCAGATATAGACCTGGTTTAAATTATTAATCACTCAGGAGAAATGAAGTTTACAGTCGAGTATTGTAATGGTAGTTATTGTATGAAGATGAATCAGAATGATGTATTCCTCTTTCACTCTTAAGTGACATATATATGACAAAACAATAAACCACAAGCTGTGGAAACAGTGGAACATTTAATTCACCTCACTATTTTATTCTATACTCATCTCTATTGCTTTTTATGCGTCTATATCTTTGAATAAGCAAAAAATAAGGATTGAATGAGCTGAGTGATGATAGATATCGTCACACACTGTTTTAAAATGCAATCTTAGAAGAAAAGCTTCTACAGTTTATGATTCTGTCAGGCGCTTCATATATAGAACCTGTAGGGTTTCAGTCATTTTATGGATTTATACATTTTTTCATATTTTTAACTGTTATGCCTAAAACCGCTTGTAAACCTACTGTATCCCTATGAAAGAATCCATCAGACATGAAAGTATTATGCTATCATTTAAGACATTTCTCCTCATATAGAACCCTTTTGGCTTTATAATTGAGTCTAGAACCCTGGGCTTGTAAATAGAAGTGTATATTAGTGTGAGGGATTGAGACGAGGGTCCTGCTCCGGGACACAACACCGGGTCAGAGGAAGGACACGATCATTAAAGCGTCCGCTGAACGCCACTAAATCATCTCTCTTCATGAGAACTCATGATCACTGCATTACTGATTACTCACACTCACAACACTAAACTTGGGCCTATTATACTTTTCTTTTTCTTTTTTTAAAGTTAACTAGTTTGTTTTTAACTTCAATTTTATTTAATTTAGTTTCAGTTGTTCATAAATAGTTTTATTTTATTTGTATTTTTGGAAAATGACTTTAGTTTTTTTTAAAGAATATTAGTTTTTCAACCTTTTTAACATAGTACATCAAATGCCTCCGTCTGATTGACGACACACTCTATCAGAAATCCAGAGGGTTAGTTGTGCGTCAGTCAGATGAACACTTGTGTTCAGAGAACACACAACAGATACTGCTTTTGTCTATAATGCATGAAATTTGTTTTTGCATTTATTTATGCATTTACAATATTTGCGCATGCATTAATGCATTTACACTTACAGTATGTTTGCATGCAATAATGCATTAATTTATGCACTTACATTATTTATGCACTAGCAATATTTGTGCATGCATTAATGCATATATTTATTTACTCATTCATTTATGTATTTACACTTACAGTATTTTTGCATGCATTAATGCATTTATTTATTTATGCACTTACAATATTTATTTATTTATTTATTCATTACATTATTTATGCATGGATTGTTGAATGTTTAAATGAGTTTTCCCTTCTGGTATTGGTGGTTGTAGTAGTTGTGGTAACAGTAATGTTGGTGAGACGAGGGAATAGGCTGTTTTCTCTTTATATAGAACACATATATTAGTGAAGGAAATGAAACTCTTTGAAGTGATTATCATTTGATAGAGGCCGCTCACACACACTGTCCTCTTCAGCCTCTCCGCATCATTTCTCCTTTATTTAATTATGCGAGCGCTGGTCTTCCCACGCCGGCGAGAGGTTAACCGGCTGCTCAAACGTGTCAGTCTCTCGCCAGATGAATCGAGCGCACGGCTGCAGCCTGTGGCGTGAATACATTACTATAACATACTGTACATCTAGCACAACCAGAGCTCTCGCTCAGACCATAAATCATCTTTCATTTCTGAACTAATGAGAGACCAAATCA
>CM040828.1:2185472-2197972 GCA_022828995.1 Vimba vimba | reverse complement strand
CCCATTACATTCATTTGTGTTTTTGTGTTGCAGTATAACTATGAAGGAAGTGACATCAGCGATCTCCCCGTTGATCTGTCTGTGGTGTGGAATGGAAACTTCATCATCGACAACCCTCACAACATGCAAGGTAACCATGGCAACCGCTGCGGTACGCTGTAGCCGGTTGCCTAGCAACCTTCACTGGATGCTGCAGAGAGTTGCTGCATTTGTAAATGTTTCAGAGCATCTTTTGCTGGCGTGAGCAAGTGTGCTTCACCTTTTATAAACAGAAAAAGTAGGTGCAATATTGTAAAAAATGATTCATGTGCTGCTCATTTGTGATTAATGCTGGTATAATAACTCAATTGACAGTCAAATGTGGGATATTTCATTTTTATTTATTTACTCATTTATTTACTTGTTTATTTTCTTATTTTAGTATAATTTATTTTAATCTAATAATTCTTTATTTTTCTTTTCTTTATTCTTATTTTAGCTTTATTTAATTTATATATTTATTTTAATCTAATATTTATTTATTTTCTTGTTTATTTTCTTATTTAATATAATTGTATGCATCTAATATTTAATTTAATCTTATTATTTTTTCTCATTTATTTTCTTATTTTCTTATTATTGATTAATACATTTATTTATTTATTTTATCAATATTTATTTATCATATTTATTTATTTTAATCTTATTTATTTATTTTCTTATTTTTAATTAATTAGCACATCTATTTATTTATACATTTTAATCTAATATTTATTTATTTTGAAGTACTTTTTATTTATTGTATTATTATTATTATTTATTTACTTGTTTGTTTACTTATTTTCACATTTTAATCTGTTTGTTTGAATACATTTTTATTTTTTTTGCATTACACTGTTTTTCTCTGAATATTTTCCTGTATATCATCCAGAAGCTTTGAATTGTTTATTTTTGCACGAGTTTGAAAGGCGTGAGCTTGAGATGATGCCGTGAGGTTGAGTGTGTGTGTGTGTGTGTGTGTGTGTGTGTGTGTGTGTGTGTGTGATCTTCTCCTCTGCCGTGAGGTTGAGTGAGTGTGTGTGTGTGTGTGTGTGTGTGTGTGTGTGTGTGTGTGTGTGTGTGTGTGTGTGTGTGTGTGTGTGTGTGTGTGTGATCTTCTCCTCTGCCGTGAGATTGAGTGTGTGTGTGATCTTCTCCTCTGCCGTGAGGTTGAGTGTGTGTGTGTGTGTGTGTGATCTTCTCCTCTGCCGTGAGATTGAGTGTGTGTGATCTTCTCCTCTGCCGTGAGGTTGAGTGTGTGTGTGTGTGTGTGTGATCTTCTCCTCTGCCGTGAGGTTGAGTGTGTGTGATCTTCTCCTCTGCCGTGAGATTGAGTGTGTGAGTGATCTTCTCCTCTGCCGTGAGGTTGAGTGTGTGTGTGTGTGTGTGTGATCTTCTCCTCTGCCGTGAGATTGAGTGTGTGTGATCCTCTCCTCTGCCGTGAGGTTGAGTGTGTGTGTGTGTGTGTGATCTTCTCCTCTGCCGTGAGGTTGAGTGTGTGTGATCTTCTCCTCTGCCGTGAGATTGAGTGTGTGTGTGTGTGTGTGTGTGTGTGTGTGTGTGTGTGTGTGTGTGTGTGTGTGTGTGTGTGTGTGTGTGTGTGTGATCTTCTCCTCTGCCGTGAGATTGAGTGTGTGTGTGATCTTCTCCTCTGCCGTGAGGTTGAGTGTGTGTGTGTGTGTGTGTGATCTTCTCCTCTGCCGTGAGATTGAGTGTGTGTGATCTTCTCCTCTGCCGTGAGGTTGAGTGTGTGTGTGTGTGTGTGTGATCTTCTCCTCTGCCGTGAGGTTGAGTGTGTGTGATCTTCTCCTCTGCCGTGAGATTGAGTGTGTGAGTGATCTTCTCCTCTGCCGTGAGGTTGAGTGTGTGTGTGTGTGTGTGTGATCTTCTCCTCTGCCGTGAGATTGAGTGTGTGTGATCCTCTCCTCTGCCGTGAGGTTGAGTGTGTGTGTGTGTGTGTGATCTTCTCCTCTGCCGTGAGGTTGAGTGTGTGTGATCTTCTCCTCTGCCGTGAGATTGAGTGTGTGTGTGATCTTCTCCTCTGCCGTGAGGTTGAGTGTGTGTGTGTGTGTGTGATCTTCTCCTCTGCCGTGAGGTTGAGTGTGTGTGATCTTCTCCTCTGCCGTGAGATTGAGTGTGTGAGTGATCTTCTCCTCTGCCGTGAGGTTGAGTGTGTGTGTGTGTGTGTGTGTGATCTTCTCCTCTGCCGTGAGATTGAGTGTGTGTGATCCTCTCCTCTGCCGTGAGGTTGAGTGTGTGTGTGTGTGTGTGTGTGATCTTCTCCTCTGCCGTGAGGTTGAGTGTGTGTGATCTTCTCCTCTGCCGTGAGATTGAGTGTGTGTGTGATCTTCTCCTCTGCCGTGAGATTGAGTGTGTGTGTGATCTTGTCCTCCTCAGCGCACCTCTACAAGTGCTTCGCTCTGAGGGAGAGCTGCGGTCTGTGTCTGAAGGCCGAGTCCAGCTTCGAGTGTGGCTGGTGTGTTCAGGACCGGAAGTGTTCCCTGCGACAGGAGTGTGCTCAGCCGGAAAACACATGGATGCACGCCAGCGCCGGGAACAGCCGCTGCACACACCCGCGCATCACCAAGGTCAGTACAGTACACAACACACCAGGCGTGTGGGCTTTCATATTTATGCAGAATTTCATATTTTCCAACCTGAGATGATGACCATGAATTGCGTAAATCTTTCGATTTTCAAATGCATTTTAAACACAGTAGTCAACATCTGAAGTGGATCAAAAAACTTGATCAAAGTTGTCCCAAGACAAGAACGGGTTGTTCAAAATTCATGTATAACTTTGATGAAAGGTTTTGATCCACTTCAAATGTTGACTACTGTACATTTATTCAATGCCGGGATACTGTACCATTAAATGCTGCTCTATCTTTCTTTCTTTCTTTCTTTCTTTCTTTCTTTGCTTTCAAACTTTAGATCATTAAAGCATTACAATTTGTAAGGAGACTTGATTATTAATCTGTCATCAGCAGAGGAGTTTTGTGGTCTCCCTGCGGTTTCCAATAAAGTAAAAGCTTTGTTTTAATGTTTGAAAGCAAAGAAAGTATTAAATGCTAGTATTATAATTTTTCAGTTGTTCTCTAAATAAAAGTATTATTAGTGTTATCATTAATAATTAATTAAACACATTTTTAATTTACAGTACAATAGTATTATTGCAATAATAATGTTTATTGATTTAAAAAATATATATATATTTTTTTTATAAATGTGAATAATAAAATATTATTTTGATTAATAATAACAATAATAATTGTTATTAATATTGTCATTGATTTCTTAGTAATAACATCTTATTTACATTTAAAAAAATCAATAGATTACCATTGCATTATTAAGTTGGCTTGAGAGAGCCAACTTACTGAAATCCTATTTAAACTTATTATTATTATTATTATTAATCTTCTGTGAAAAACTGTTGACTCAAACTCGTCCTAGAGCTTTAACTCTACATACTCCAAACTCGGCTCAGACACTCAAACTGATCTGAAGTTAGTTGCTTTATCTTTTCAGACTGATCGGACTTACGGTTTTCCTAAAAATGACGATCAAAACTCGGAAAAACTCCCATTGACTTACATTGGGGAGTTCTAAAAAATTCAAATCCAGATTCAAACTCACCAACCGACGAAAATTTAAATCTAAACACCTTGAAGACTAAACCAAACTGCCGTTCTATATACTATATTAGCCAATGAGACTCATTTAAACTAATGAACTCTAAACTCATACACTTATAAACTAATTAACTTATAAACTCATGAATTCATAGACTTATGAACTCTTAAACTCATAAATTAATAAACTCTGAACTCTTAAACTCATTTAAACTTATAAACTCTAAACTCATTAAAACTTATAAACTCTAAACTCATTTAAAACTTATAAACTCTAAACTCAAAAACTCTTACACTTATAAACTCATCAACTTATACACTTATAAACTCTAAACTCATAAACTCTGAGTGTGTGTGTGTGTGTGTGTGTGTGTGTGTGTGTGTGTGTGTGTGTGTGTGTGTGTGTGAACACACACACACACACACACACTCTAAACTCATTTAAACTTAAACTCTAAACTCATTTAAAACTTATGAACTCTAAACTCAAAAACTCTAACACTTATAAACTCATCAATTTATACACTTATAAACTCTAAACTCATAAATGCTGAGTGTGTGTGTGTGTGTGTGTGTGTGTGAACACACACACACACACACACACACACACACACACACACTAAACTCATTTAAACTTGTAAACTTGTAAACTCAAAACTCGTAAACTTGTAAACTCAAAACTCGTAAACTACTTTAAACTTCAAACCACTTTAAACTTATTAAGTTTAAAGCTTCCAGCTCCCAAGCAACTCCATAGCAACCAAACTTGAGTACCCTAGCAACCGTTTTGCAAGACCTATATCTCTGTATCAGAACATAGTATAGAGATGAGGTTTGGCTCTTTTGACTCATGCTAGCAAACAGCACTTCCAAAATGCTACACATGCTAGCAGTGAATAGCTACATGCTAATAGCAATTAGTTAAATGCTAAATCATGCCAAGATCATGCTAAGAACTCTATAAAAACTCCATAGTAACCATCTGTGACAACTACCAACCACCTAGCAACACCATAGCAACCACCCAGAACACCCTAGCAACTGCCTAGCAACCGCCCAGAATACCTTAGCAACCGCCTAGCAACATCATAGCAACCACCCAGAACACCCTAGCAACCGCCTAGCAACCACCCAGAATACCCTAGCAACCGCCTAGCAACACCATAGCAACCACCCAGAACACCCTAGCAACCGCCTAGCAACACCATAGCAACCACTAAAACACCCTAGCAACCGCCTAGCAACCACACAGAACACCCTAGCAACCACCCAGAACACCCTAGTAACCGCCTAGCAACCACCCAAAATACCTTAGCAACCGCCTAGCAACACCCTAGCAACCACCCAAAATACCCTAGCAACCGCTTAGCAACCACCCAGAACACCTTAGCAACAGCATAGCAACCACTCAGAACACCCTAGCAACCGCCTAGCAACACCATAGCAACCACCCAGAACACCCTAAACTAAACTAATTTAAACTTTAAACTATTTTAAACTTTCAACTAATTTAAACCGCCTAGAAACACCATAGCAACCATCCAGAACACCTTAGCAACCGCCTAGCAACCACCCAGAACACCTTAGCAACTCACTAGAAAACCCCCAACAACTTTTTGAACTTTAAACTACTTTAAACTTTAAACTAATTTAAACTTTAAACTAAATTAAACTTCAAACTATTTTAAACTTTCAACTAATTTAAACTTTAAACTAAATTAAACTTCAAACTACTTTAAACTTTCAACTATTTTAAACTTTAAACTAAATTAAACTTCAAACTATTTTAAACTTTCAACTAATTTAAACTTTAAACTAAATTAAACTTCAAACTATTTTAAACTTTCAACTAATTTACACTTTAAACTAAATTAAACTTTAAAGTACTTTAAACTTTAAACTACTTTAAACTTTTTCAAACTTTATGGTCCAAACTTTCTCAAGCCAACTTAAAGTTTGTCTCGACGAACTTTCGCATCTAGTTATTATTATTATTATTATTATTATTATATATTATTCTTTAAATAAAAGTATTATTTCTGTTATTATTAATGATTAGTTATACACATTTTATTTACAGTGCAAATAGAATTGCAATAATAATAATTGCCATTGATAATTTAAATAATTAATATAATAATTTAATTTTTGGTAAAAAATAATATTTTTTGGTTTTATAAATGTAAATAAAATATTATTTTGTTTAATAATAACAATAATTATTATTGTTATTGTTTTTTTTTATATATTGTTCAAAATAATATTTTATTTAAATAAAAAAAAACATTATTATTATCATATTATTATTTAAATAAATATTATTATTATTATTATTATTATTATTATTATTAATTATACACATTTTTAATTTACAGTACAATAGTATGACTGCAATAATAATGTTTATTGATTAAAAAAGTATTTATTGTGCAAATAAAATATTATTTTGATTAATAATAATCATAATAATAATAATTTTAATTTTAATTGCTATTAATATTATTCAAAATAATATTTTATTTAATTTTTTTTTAAAAACAGTAAACAAAGTATTTCATTATTATTATTAATATTACAAAGTCTAATTGGATAAGGAGTAAACTTTCTTTTTCTGTCATCATCTGGTCACATGCCCGTCGAACCCCAGATATCGTGACGCAGGTGATGTTACAGGTGCTGATGAGGGACAGTTCTCTTCCTCTCTTCTTCACTCCGTTCTCCATGTTCTCCCTCTCTCTGTGTCTCTCGAAGTAGATTTTCTAGTCGACTTCTGAATCCTCTGCCAGAGGAATATTAACTTTTAGAACGTCTACTTACTAAATTTACATCCCCTCGTGTTAATTAAACTCCTCCTTTGTTCTCGTCATTCGATTTCTCATGCGCTCGCTCTATCTGTGCGGCGCCGCCGTCGTCTTTTACTTATTAGATTAGGTGTTAATTTAATTTGGAGAAGAATGAATTTATCACATGGATTATTAGCACACCATAGGCGCTTTGAGAGCCATCTGTTCAGAAGATGTACACCTATTCTCTGCTCTTCTGCTTTACTCTCTCAGGCTGCGCTCTCGTATCTTCATCCGTGTATCTGTAGAAATGTGTGAATGTCAAATTAAAGCAGTCCCTCTGAAACCAATTACTGTGCGCTTCTCGTTTCGCTCTCCGCGTGAGTGTGTGTTTGTGTTCTGCGCTGGTTTGGCTGGAGATATCGGCACCGCTGATGAACTTCTGATCTGGTGTGTTTCCCAAAAGCATCGTTAGCCAACTATGGTCACAAGTTCCGTCGTTATCAGTATAATTCAACGAGTCGGTGTTTCCCGAAACCATCGTTCCAACGAACATTAGCAAACAGCATCGCAGAGTTGTGTGTTTGGAGCGACTTATCTCGACCTGGGGATAGAAGCAGAGTTATCTTGAGCCAAACAAGCAAGCTGACATTCAGTGCAATCTATATCTGTTATTTAGAATACATACAAATGTCATTTAGTTTGTAAAAAGGTTTAAAGCGTAATTTTTGAAGAGTGTGAGCATGCTCTACTATGTAAGAACGAGTCTATGATTGAATCTGGAAATAAAGCAGCCTGGTCCTGGAGGGCCGCTGTCCTGCACAGTTTAGCTCCAACCCTGATCAAACACACCTAGCTGTGAGTTTCTAGTGATCCTGAAGACACTGATTAGCTTGCTCAGGTGTGTTTGATCAGGGTTGGAGCTAAACTGTGCAGGACAGCGGCCCTCCAGGACCGAGTTTGAGAAACCCTGCTTTAAGGAATAGTTCATTGACGTTCTTCTGTTGATCTGTCCTGGTCCAGTTGTCTCCTGAGACCGGCCCACGGCAGGGCGGAACCAGACTGACCATCACCGGGGAGAACCTGGGCCTTCAGTTCAAAGACATCCAGAATGGCGTGCGGATCGGGAAAGTGGCCTGTACGCCCATCGAGGAGGAATACGTCAGCGCTGAGCAGTGAGTCTCTCGTACTGACACAGTTTCTGTGTTAATTCAGTTTAAAGAGTCTCCTACAACAGGTTTACATGCATCAAATGTCAAAAAACACTTTAATTTCCTCATAATCTCCACTGCAGCATCAGCTCTTTCCTCTCAGTGTCTGAAACGCTTCGTTTGAAGATTCAGTCTCTCTAAACCCCGCCTCTCTGAGCGCTGCTCTGCTCTGATTGGTTGATTCTGATTGAATCAATCATCATATTCATTCGATTCACATGACGTCACTGTAGCTTTGCGCCGCCATCTTTGCGACCGACGGTCTCAGTAATGCCTGCAATATGTTGTGCAGTTGGCTGCAACAACAGCCGAAAGAGGAACCCCGAACTGTATTTTATTCTATACCGAGAGAAGAGAGAATCATTTATTTAAAAAACTTGAAGTCTCATGTTGGTTTGTGGTTAATTATATTTCCATTATACTCTCAGTGGCCAACATTATACAGACAGATATCGACAGATAATGTTTTGTCTTCATTTTATTGTTGGATCTGTTTAAATGCACTTTATCATGGTAAGTTAGTAAGATTTGGGGTTGTTTTGAATATAACTGTCTGTCTGTCTGTTAGTTAATACCTACCTAAATCTAATAAATATTTTTCTGAAGTTCATAAAGATATTGTCTTCGTCACATGCGCTTTAACGTTAGATGTTATGTTGTGTAACGTTAGCTCTGCAGACGATGCATAATTTCAGCCTTGAAATGCATATTAAAGGACTAGTTCTTCCAAAAATTATCATTCTGCCGTCATTTACTCACCTTCATGTGCAAATCCTTAAGTTTACTTACCGTGGAAGACAAAGGGGCATTTTTGAATATGTAGCCTAATGGAGACTCTTCTTGTCAATGTAATGAAAGTGAATGAGTAACGTTAGCCTACTGGGGGCTGTCACGCAAAAAAATGATAATAATAAAAGACAAAAAAACATCACAAAAGTATCATAAAAGTGATCTAATACGACTCGTCCGTTATATTAATATTGCTATTTATTCATATGATAGCTTTATGTGACGAACAAACTGCAATTTAAGTCATTATGTTCTAATCACTGAGCTTACCTCTTGATAGCTTTTAATCGCAGCCGAATCATTCAAAAAGATTCGACTCGAAAAATTCTTTCATTTCGATATTTGTGTGTATTAAACCTTCTTCTCTGTAATTGAACATCTGTTCTTTCGGACAGATATGGCAGTCTTTTATGATATTCGGCTGATGTCTCTGGCTGTGCTGATGGACGGATTAGATAGATTCATTCATGCCAGCCGAACAGCTGCAGATTCATAGATTCATTCATGACATCGCCTCGACTCTCATGAACGTGCGCCATGAAGCTCTATGACTTAAGTATTTCTATATCATGAAAGGCCAATTGGGGCAAGCCTGGGGCAGATAATAATGGACTAAAGAAAACTGGGGGTAAAAAATAAGGATCGGAGCCTAAAATAGAAATTTTCTCCAGGTATCTCTGTCTCTCTCTCTCATTCAAATGGGCAGTTTGGGCGGCCATACCGGGGCGAGTCGGTCGCAAATATGGCGACGTTCTATTTGTAGTGACGTAGGTGGCATCTATGAATTAGAATGATTTCTGAAGGATCATGTGACACTGAAGACTGGAGTAATGATGCTGGAAATTCAGCTTTGATCACAGGAATAAATTATATTTTAAAAACAATAATTCTAAAATAAAATTAATATTTGCTAAAATTAAAAATTAAAAACATTAAAAATCTCACCGATCCCGAACGGCAGTGTGTATATCGTTACAGTTGTCGCTCCTGATGTGAACGGGCCGTATAGGTCAGGATTTTAATATCTGTTCATCTTTAACTCGTATCACTCATTGAAAAGCAATGAAACAATTAAACATTGTTTGACAGTAACCATAGCAACAGTAGATCATCACCATTGTCACTGATGAACAATGTATTGGAACATGTATCGGTTATCAGCTGATATAAGAGATTTTTTTTATTTAAATTTAGCAGTATCAGTTGAGTTTTGCTCATAGATCGTCTGTTATTTGATATTTAACTGTGCATGCTTATATACACTTTTTTTAGATCACTTTTTCCATCGTCTAATCTTAATAAATAACAAATTCAGTCTCAAGGTTAATATCCATTATTCAAACCGCACATTAAATGCTTGTGATGCCAGAATTCACTTGCAGCATTTAAAACTGTTGATTTTAGTTTTTAAATTAAAATGTTTTATTCTGCAGCAGAAACAAGCGTCCAGACCCATCACTGTAGGTCACGTCAGTGATGTCTGTTTTCTGCGGTCGCTTTCCTGGCTTTTCGACGGTTTCCAGTCCTGTTGCTGAAACAGAGTCACAATGACTTTACAGTTTCCTGAAGCTAAACAAGCATCAGGGTTTCATTACAAACACAGAAACTCTTCTCCCATCTGCACTAGAAATGCTCGACACAGACGCAGGGCGGGTAATAACTCACAAGCCGCCCCAGGGCATGATGGGAGGATTCGCTGTCCATCCCATTAATCACAGAGAGCCGTTTTCCAGTCCAGTGAGGGTTTTACTGCGTCTCATTACAGTGGTGTGTGTTCATGTAGTGCCTGTAACCCGTCTGTCTCGTGTTCGGACGCTCAATCATTGTTTTGAGTGTTTAGCGCCGGCGGCCGTGCGTCCAGACCAAACAGCAACCTTCCTTTCTCTGTCTTGAAACAGAAGTGACTAAAACTGCAGTTCATCGACTGGCCACTAGAGACCGGCTGCAGAAGAGAGTCAATCCCATAAACCCGCATGTTAAAATGCCCAACTTTACAGCAGAAAAAAGCATGTTTACAGTCTGGTGCAAAAAGTGGTTTTGGTCTATATAGCTAATGTTGCCCTTCATGACGACTGTGAGGCGGGTGAATATTTGTATAGCTCATCTGTTGATATTATATTAAGCCTTAAAGTTGTAAATAATTTAGGGCGTGGCCACTTTAGTGACAGGTGGATTGACGCTGATGTCACTGCTAGTCGTTTGTCTGCTGTCTGTTAGCATTACGTCACCTCCGCTAATCCGCCTCGCTGCACATTTTCGTTTATCCGGTAGTGACGCGCAGCCAAGATGGCGACGGCCGGCTCCGCCCACTTTGGGCTTCAAAAATGCTCTTCAGAAACACTACGAGTGACGTCACACACTACGCCCATATTTTTTTAGTCTATGGACCCGTCTAAGACCCTCGTCTCTCTCTCTCTCTCTCTCTCTCTCTCTCTCTCTCTCTCTCTCTCTCTCTCTCTCTCTCTCTCTCTCTCTGCAGGATTGTGTGTCGTTTGGCCGACGCCACAGGTTACCGTGTGCAGGAAGCTCAGGTGGAAGTGTGTGTGCGAGACTGTCTGCCGGAGTACAGGGCCGTGTCTCCTAAAGCCTTCACATTTGTGGTGAGTTTCAGTGTCAAGGGGATGGAAAGGCGAAACATTAGTCCCAAACGGATGAGTAATAACTTCTTGCGGTGTGTAAGATCCAAAAGGAACTCAAAAATCTGAAAAAAATCACAAATATTTATTGGTATATGTCACCAAGCATTCACCTGTGTAAACAGTGTGTAAATGACCGCAGGTGAATGCTTGGTGACACCTGGCACTGATGAAGGGTTGAACCCAAAAATGTTTTTGCACTTTTTCACTTTATTTGTGGCCTCTGGACAATAAAATCCTGTGAGCTTTTTGGCCTATATTCGTGTGCGGATCATTTTTCAGTTTCAGGGTGACACATAAGACCAGACGAGGACGGCTTCTCTAGTCTTGTGTTACAAACTCAGTGTATGAAATTCAGAAGTTGTTTTCCAGCTGAAGTGATTATATTTCATATCTTCTCCTGTCCAGTCGCCGTACTTCACGCGTGTGCTGCCGTCGTACGGGCCGATCTCTGGAGGAACGAGGATCACGATCCACGGCAGTCATCTGAACGCGGGCAGCGCCGTCTCCATCAAGATCGGACTCAACACCTGCCGCTTCCAGAGGTACTGCTCATCTCTTATCTCTTATATATCTTAATAGGAAAAAATGTTTATATGTAATTTTGACACAAATACATATTAATAAATTACATTTTGATGTTTGAAAGTCTCTAGGTTTTGACATAAATGCAGATATAAATGTAATTAATTTTTTTTATCGATTTTCAAATATTGCACCTGTCAATACAGAACGAAATATTCTGTAGCCTGTTTTGCCGTCAACACTGCCGACGTTGTCTTTGCTGCTATATATGTTTAACATGAAGCATAGGCCTTCTCTCCCCATATGTCGCATATATCACCAATGAGGCTCATATGTCACCTAGCAGCAGCAGCGCCGCGTCAGACACGCTTCTGGTGTGCAGAGACACGCAAAAGAAACGCCACGCAGCCAGTGTGTCGCCGGCCTTATTGTGACCCTGGATCACGTCACCAGTCTCGAGTCGCACGGGTTTATCTGTGGCAATAGCCAACAATACATTGAATGGGTCAAAATTATAGATTTTTCTTTCATTCCAAAAATCATTAGGATATTAAGTAAAGATCATGTTCCATGAAGATATTTAGTAAATTTCCTACCGTAAATATATAAAACATTTAGTTTTGAGAGTGAATGCAGCACAATCGCCAACATAAATGAACAACTTTTTGCACTTTGCTCTTTTGCACTTTTTTTGCACCCTCAGATTCCAGATTTTCAATAGTTGTATCTCGGTCGGACACATATTGTCCTATCATAACAAACACATATCAATGGAAAGCTTATTTATTCAGCTTTTATATGATGTATAAATCTCAATTTCAAAATTGTGACCCTTGTGACTGGTTTTGTGGTCCAGGGTCACATTTAAGCTTTAACCGGTTGGGTTTGACGCTTTCAGACGCG